>OX419600.1:11708657-11823657 GCA_948473455.1 Teleiodes luculella
CGGAGCTTCCGGGCTCAAAACCCGATGGGGCGTACCTATTCGTAGATTTGGTTAGGTAGGACATTACAGACTAAATCACCTGATTGTACGAAAAGAAAGATGTTTCCGTACTTTGAAAGGTACGTAATACCGAAGGTCCCGGCTAGTCGTTCTAGGAGCCATACACTTTTCAGTTCAACTCTTTTTCTTACGTAACTTCTTCTGCTCCATATCGGTTTCCTGTATAAATTAAGGGTTGGATAGATAATTTGCATGGAAACAAAGTCGAAATTATGAACTCATTTTCCAAAAATATCCCAAATTAATTCCGACACCAAGATTTGTGACGTAGGTGTGTTTAAGTTATAGGTTAACCTCGAAACCCACACTATAAGCAAGTAAATTTATTTATGTTAATAAATAGATAGGTAGGAAGGTTTGTCTTGTTAGGCCTCGTTTACAGAGACGCGGGGCGTAGCGACTGTATGAAACGCGCGGACAATCCAAATGTATGGGACACTGCCCGCGCTACGCCCTACGCCCCGTGTCTTCAGAAACGAGTCCTTTTATTATTTTATAGTTCTTTCTTTCCTTTATCAAAAGGGTAATAAATAAATAAATATATGGAAACACCTCACACACGGCCATTTGACCCCAAACTAGGCAGGGCCTGTACTATGGGTGTCAGACAGCTGATATACATACATTTATAAATATACAACATCCAGACACAAGGCAAACACAAGTGCTCACCAGACGAATGTTTGCCCTGGGCGGGATTCGAACCCGCGACCCTGTGCTTCGTAGGTAGACGTACTACCAACTAGGCTACGAGGCAGACTGATAGAGACGCGCGGACAATCCAAATGCATGGTACGCTGTACGAAGCCTTAGACTTTTTTATAGTTCTATCTTTCCTTTCTCAAAAGGGTAGTTTATGTAATAAAATCTGGGGAACAAACAATAATTGCAGCTTACCAAAAGCTTATAAATAGGAAATTCTCTGTCAACGGTTTGAAACTTATCCAAAGAAACTTTTTCCAAAAAAGTAATTTCTATCTATTTCATACAACCTGACTGATTAAAACGACAATTTTGTCATTATCATCATCATTTCAACAGAAATACCTCCACTGCTGGACAAAAAGCCTGCCAAGTAAAGTCTGTTTGAGAAAGCCGCTAAAAGTCATGGACTTTGCAGTCCCCTCAGTTTTTGCTAAGCCATACATCCTATGTTTGTTTGTTTGGTTTCATATCATTCATTATCATATCATTTGGTTACTAGCTTATAGGTACAATACGTTTACATCCTACTAATATTATAAATGCGAAAGTTTGTGTTTCTGGATGGATATTGCTTACACATCAATATAATAAATAGGCTACCTTTTTTTTACTACGGTAAAACCCCTATTACCTACCACAGGAAAAACTGCTACTAGTATTAATACGAATTTTAGTTTTTCACATACAGAAATAAATAAAAAAATTTGTTTTGCATTGAATCTACACGGTAAAGTAAAAAGCTGTGTAAGAAGACAAATTACGTGGCAACTGCCGATTTCAAGTTTTCAGTAACTTATTTATAGGACAAACTAGTATTATCATCACTCGATCGATAAGGCCTACGGGGTTGGCGCCGTATCGCTATCGCCTATGACGTCACGCAAGGGCGACTATCGACTAACAAATCAATATATTATTTATTCGACGGTTACCGCACTCTTCCAAGGCTTATATTATCGGAATGGGTGTAAGTTGTGATTTGGTTAGCGTTGCAGAATTAGGATCTTCAGGGAAGTAGCTAACGGAGTCTCAATACAGCTGAAGCCACATGAAGAATTTGGTCGCTAGCTCTCAGTCTAATACTTGGTGATTGCAGCATGTCAAAAGTCAAAATGTTTTTATTCGAAGTAAGATTTTTCAAATCACTTTTCGTCGTTAATTTCTAAAGAAGTTATTAAGCTTTTCTCAAACCAAGGCTGGCTCTCGTCTCGCACTAATTTATTTATTTAAGAATTTAATGAAGAATGAACTCTTAAAAATTTAAAGAGGCGATGCGATATCAGTTGTTCACATAACTGGCGGGTTCGCGCAATGTGTGCGCTGCTGTGGAGAAGAACCCACCGAAGAAACTCCACAGGATCGCATCTTTTGTTTCTTCCACGTGTTTCTCGTTGCACTTTATGTGCATAGTTCACTACTTACTCTACTATACGCGTGAACGTGCTATGCGTCCCATGGTCGTTAGCATTCTTCCCAACACCAGTAACGATGCATAAGCGAGGGAATAAGTTGTGTTTTCTAGCTTCGTTTGTAATTTTTGTAACGTACTTTTTATTGAGCAAATTTTTTATCATCACTAACTCTACAATTTTTTTTATTTTTACTTATCGTTGCGTCTCAGGTCTCAGGGTACCTCCTTTAATAGAAAGTCCTGATTTATGTAAAAAGTTGAGTTGTGAACATTGAGGAATTATATAAAATAGTATAATATGGTTGTGAAATTCTAGGTATCTTCTAGGTATATTATCTTGCATTAGTTTCTTGTCTTTCTTATTTTTCCCAAAAATCTTTACATATTTATTCAAACAAAGGACATGGCTTTTTTTGGTCTTTTATTCACAGAAAAATCTAACCACTATATAGAAAAAATATATAGATTCTAGACAAAAAACTGAGTCCACATGTCCAGTTGTGGAATTTAAGTGCCCCCCATTTAGGAGAAATTAATTTTTTTCAATGTGAAAAAGTTGTCCACATAGCAAGTCTATAAAACGCACCTGCCACTACCTATCTCTTTCTAACACCTAGCTAAGGCTACTCTTGTCTTCTCTTTCTTACAAAATAGTTACTAAACCGCGAAAACGATTTATTCTGTATTCAAAACTTCAAAAATGAGCATAGCATGTGCTGTAAATGTCTCGCATAATGTCACTGAAAATCGTTTTCGCGGTTTAGTTAACTATTTTAATAACCTTGTAAGAAAGAGAAGACAAGAGTAGCCTTAGCTAGGTGTTAGAAAGAGATAGGTAGTGGCAGGTGCGTTTTATAGACTTGCTGAGTGTACAACTTTTTCACATTGAAAAAAATTAATATCTCCTAAATGGGGGGCACTTAAATTCCACAACTGGACATGTGGACTCAGTTTTATGTCTAGAATCTATATATTTTTTCTATATAGTGGTTAGATTTTTCTGTGAATAAAAGACCGGGCCCCATACGATTTTTTTCCTGTCCTTTTTGTTACCACGTCATTTAGAGTTTTCTTAGTTTTCTTAATAACATTCATTACCTACAGCTTTCCAAGAGACGGCCATTTTTCCATAGCCCAGTAGTGGAATAACTTCTAATCGGCCGTCAGGAAAACCAGGGTTTCATAACTGGTCCCATGAAAGCTTTTTTTATAACCTCTAAACAGGGTTTATGCAATAACCTCTAAACAATTCATGTAGTTTGTAAGTTCTTTTGTAATTTACCTGCATGAGATTGTATTTTTTACAATTAAACTGAAATATTGATATTTGTCAGTATTATTATCTAACCATTTCATTCTTGTTGGGTCGTCGGTCGGATATAATGTAGGTAGGTCGAAAATCACTCAATGGGTCCCGACATAAAAGTTTCACACGAAAACTTTGAAACACCCTCGGGATACCCTTCAAAATAACCCCGCATGAAATATATGGGACGAGCCAATTCAAGCAAAATTTAAGAGAAAAGTAATCTTGTTACATTTTGGCATATAATAATAATAATAATAAATATTAGATCATAATTGTATGCATCGCAGAGTTCCACAGTAGGACATCAGAAGAACTTAAAGGTTCGAGTACGGTACGAGGTCGTAATTTAAATTTGACGGCCCCGTAGCCTAGTTGGTAATACGTCTGCCTACTGAGCACAGAGTCGCGGGTTCGAATCCCGCCCAGGGCAAACATTCGTGGGATGAGCAGTGAGCACTTGTGTTTGCCCTGTGTCTGGATGTTGTATATTTATACATGTATGTATATCAGCTGTCTGACACCTATAGGTAGTACAGGCTTTGCCTAGTTTGGGGTCAGATTGCCCATGTGTGAGATGACCCACATATTTATTTATTTATTTACTAGCGACCCGCCCCGGCTCCGCACGGGAAAATGGTTATTGTGGGTTATCCTTCAGTATATTATGCATGTATTATACATATAAACCTTCCTCTTGAATCACTCTATCTATTAAAAAAAACCGCATCAAAATCCGTTGCGTAGTTTTAAAGATTTAAGCGTACAAAGGGACATAGGGACATAGGGACATAGGGACGGAGAAAGCGACTTTATTTTATACTATGTAGTGAAGTGATAAAATACTCGTACAGTAGGTCTAGAACTCTAGACTGTATGCCCTGACTTCCATATTGTTACGTAGCTCTACATTTTCAAGATTTGTCTTTAACATTTAAAACTGAATCTTCTTAAAATACTTATTTTAAGAGACGTTTTGGAGTAGGACCGTATATTATCATCTTTTCACTACTTATTTATTATTTATTATTTATTTATTTGTATTTGGAAGATTTACAGACATGCTCACATTAAATAGAATAAGAGAATAGAAGTGCAAAATGCTAATAACAAATCTCCACCGATAGAACAAAAAGAAAACATAACACAGAAAAGGTATATAGAATATAAGTTGAACACTATACTTTACATGCTATTTATAGCTTTACGAGTACCTACAACTGTGGGATAAAGGTACATGCTAATTCACTTGAGGTGGTTCAAAATAAAGTTTCGTTAGGACCCGCTTAATTGTAGAAGTGCTGGTACAAAACAGATCAAAATCAACGGGTAGTTTATTAAATTTATCACTTGCTCGAACCAAGAACGAGTTTCGCCTGTAGTTGGTTTTAGCCGTCGGGACGCTCAAAATGGGTCGCCGTCTGAGGCCTCGTTCATTGGTCCGAAGACAAATGTTGGATAGAAGTTCAGGGCAATCTAATGTTCCATTGGCAATTTCAGTTAAGTAGCAGATGTCACCTATATTACGCCTTTCCTCTAATGGCAGAAAATGATACTTACTACAACGTTTTTCGTAACCAGAAATTCTCTGGCGCGTTTTAAAATCTAAATATCTTAGAAATCTTTTTTGTATTCCTTCAATGCGCGAGTTGTAGGTTTTATAAAGGGGATTCCATACTTGGGAGGCGTACTCAAGATGGCTCCTTACAAATGAACAGTATATGATTTTTATGGCTTTAATGTCAGAAAAATTGGCACAGGTTCTAATCAGGAATCCCATTGCTTTTGAGGACTTAGATACTATACTATCAACATGTTTGTCGAAGTGCAGCTTAGAGTCAAACAATACTCCTAGGTCTTTAATTGCGTCAACCCTAGCCACATTCTGACCCTGTAGGATGTAACCGCCATTTAACACTTCAGTCTTGCGCGAAAAACTCATGCTAAAACATTTTGACACGTTTAAGTCAAGTTTGTTGCGGTTACAGTAAATGGTAAACCGTTCAAGATCCGATTGAAGAAGGGTAAAATCATTCGTGTTTTTGACAATTTTTAAAATTTTCATATCGTCTGCATATAGTAGAATTTTAGAATTAAGAAAACAGGACTGAATATCGCTAATAAATATTATGAATAGGAGCGGGCCAAGCAGTGATCCTTGCGGCACACCTGATGGTATGACTGTCCAATTAGACGTGAAACCAGAGAGTACCACCGCCTGACTGCGGTTTTCAATATATGAGGAGAACCACCTGAATAAGTCTCCGTGAATACCTGCGTTAGAAAGTTTGGCCAAGAGCACACCATGATCGATTCGATCGAAACACTTGCTATAGTCAGTGTATATTACATCTACTTGCGCTCCTCTATCCATGCCTTTAGTTATAAAGTCATGAGCCAGGATCAAGTTGGATGTGGTTGAGCGCTTTTTAAGGAACCCGTGTTGCTCTGGACCAAAAGCACATTTGAGGGCAGCATAGAGTTGGTTATATACAACTCTTTCCAGAATCTTGGCAAAAAGACACAACTTCGATATTGGTCTGTAATTATCAACGTTTGATTTGCTACCTTTTTTATGCACGGGAGTAATAAAAGCGGACTTCCAAATTCTAGGCACAATCCCTTCCTTTAGTGAGCGTTTATATAAAATGGAAACAGGACACAACAATGCATCTGCACACCTGGTGATGTACAAAGGCGGAATGAGATCCGGCCCCCCAGCTTTTGTCAGATCCAAAGACTTTAATAGTTTAAGTATCTCCTTCTCAGAAACTTCTATCGCAGATAGATAACATGGCGCGTCAAGAGCATCATTAGAATTTGTGGTAGTTGGACTATTACTACTAGAAAAGGTGGAGTGAAAATATTCCGCGAATAGGTTGCTGATGGCCGGTCCTGACTCTGCAGTATCGTTTTTATAGTTCATAGTCTTAGGAAAAGAGTTCGTTTTATATTTACTTTTAGTATAAGACCAGAAGGCTTTTGGGTTTTCTATAATGGAACGTTGTATTCTAACCATATACTCATTATAGCATCTTTGTTCTACATCCTTTGCCCGTTGCCGCAATAACGAGAATGTTTGATAGTCCGACAGGTTGCCATAAATTTTAAATTTTTTGTGAAATTTTGCCTTTTCTTTGAGTATTTTTATTAGTGGTTTACTATACCATGCGGGATATAAGTTAGGTTTCAAGAGTTTTTTTGGTACGTATTTGTCACGAAGTTCGTACAACTTGCAATAAAAAAGGTCTACTGCTTCATCCAAACTTACAGTACTTAATAATGACGGCCAATCAATTGCATAGAGCTCCGCCGATATGGCTTCATAATCACCACGATAAAACATGAATTTGTGTTGCGACAACTCATTTAACGATTTAACATTTAACTTTGGATTAACTATCTAAATTTTTTCTCTGAAACGAAAAGTTTCTTCCAGAGAGTTGATCAAAATCAAAATCGTTGACTAAACATTTGCAAGAGCCATCATTTACACTACCTAAATGAATATACTATAATTTGTAACGTTCTTACACTTTAAACTGCAATGTACTTAACCGTATGAATAACCGAATTTCAAAACGCTATAGCTTGTTTTGCTCTTGGCTGTACAAAGCTGATTCTTAACCTTATCTCATTTTGCGACCACCTCGTTCCGGCGTTACATCATGTTCCGTATCTGGGTAGCTCAGTAAGTAGATTTTTATGACCGCCGCCGTCGAGTCTGCAAGGACGAACCATCTCTTTGGGGGAACGAAACAGGAGCTGTGTTGCCAGCGTCAAATTGAATTATAAATCTGGTAATTTCTGATTAGAACGCTGCTTAGTTCAAAAGTATACATAATTATTCGATAGAGAAAGATTCGCTTTAAAATTATTTATTTCCGATATTTATATAAGTGTGCGTGCGTGTGTGTGTTTTCGTTTCTAAAATTAATCACTACATAGTATAAAATAAAGTCGCTTTCTCTGTCCCTATGTCCCTATGTCCCTATGTCCCTATGTCCCTTTGTACGCTTAAATCTTTAAAACTACGCAACGGATTTTGATGCGGTTTTTTTTAATAGATAGAGTGATTCAATAGGAAGGTTTATATGTATAATACATGCATAATATACTGAAGGATAACCCACAATAACCATTTTCCCGTGCGGAGCCGGGGCGGGTCGCTAGTTGATTATAATAGGTAATGGTTGATGGGGCTAAAGTGGACAAAAATCGTGATTGGTCCTTTTTGTATGAGAACTTTTTTTTCGTTATATTATGTAAACACATTATTTAAACTAGTTTACTAACTGTGTTAAAAACTAAAAGTAACTGTGTTGTGAACAAAAAAAAAACGTTAATTAATTGAAAAACGCCCGAAAAGATTAATAAGAAAACTGCATTAAGTAGTAATAAGTAAGTTTCTTTCAGTTGGCATCACTGATGATAAGGGAGGTTAGTGGGGTGCGGGTGGTAGCATGGCGGCATGGCGGTAACCCCTGAAATCAGGTCACCGCTCCCGCTCTTGAGAGCGCGGCCAGACGAAACGGCAGCGGAGAGCCAAATCTATAGGCTGAGGGGATATTTGCTATAATATCAGCGGTTTCAATTACTTTGTTGTTCCATATTGTCTCACCTAATATTATAAATGCGAAAGTCTGTATGTTTTTACGTCGTATCCGGTTCAGTAGGTATATTAGCCTGTTTATGAGTGCAAGATTTATGAAAAAAATTGTAAACAATTATTGTTATTTTTATTTTTACTTGGACATTTATTATTGTGAATTTAATAAATTATTTTCTGTTATTATTTATATTATGGACATAAGTATTATGATCATTTTTTACTTTATCACATTCATATTTTTTGTTTTAATTATTTCCTTGACATTAATGAATTTCTTTAATATATTTTTACTTTTATACATAACCGTATCTATGACTATCATACTACGGATGTTCCTTTTTATACTATTGTAAAAACGTGAGCAATCCTGTAGTATGTGATAAATAAAACTTAACTAAACTAACCTACCGGTTCGACTTAAATCGCTGAACTGATTTGAATAAAATTTGGAATGGATATCTAGCTAGGTATTAGATTGACACATATGCCATTTTTTATCGTGAAAAAATAACATGAATCCTGAATGTTTTTAGGAGAATTCAATACAACCCTAGACTTTATATTTTTAAAACAGTAAAAGGTGCTGTAGGAATAATGATTTATTTGTTATATTTTACTCTAGCTAAAAACAGTATCAAATAAATCCCGAAGTACAAATTGATACAAAAACATAAATACCAACATTTCTCTTTTTCAATTTGATGAAAAGAAAGAAGACAAAAGGAAGAATTATTTCAAGGTTATAGTAACTAATTACATTTTTATTTCATTCCATATTCATTGACCCGATTCAAGCACTTCCTTGGTGCAGTAAGTGACTCCAGTCCTCGCTTGTAATCCTTGAGCTCTTATAAACCCATCCAACTCTGCTGCAGAAGGAACTGTCTTGGCCAGAAGCATCGTTACCTCTCCATGAGAGAAGTCAAGTGTCATATAATTACCACTCAAACGATGAAGCACATAGTGATGATGGAAATTATCACATCTCGCTTTCATAGCTTCGGCTATTTCATTTTGGTTCTTAACGATTATGGCTGGTAGTCTAGAAGTCAGAATAATACTCCCATTACCTGTAATCAATGGTACATCTTTGCCCCCACATTTAGTTAAGTCTTTAGTTGTCTCAATATTGACCGACAAACAGTATCTTAGATCGGGTGATTTTAAACTCACGAATTGTTTTACCATCGTCCAATCTCCATTTATATCGTCTATTTCATTGGAGACACCAAATGTTAATAAAGTTCCGAGGAATAGTAGAGTTAACATAATTGTTTTCACTTGTTTTTATGTTTTAGTGACAAGAAAATTTAAATTCTAAGTATTTTATTGCCTTTTCTTAGTGTATAGGTAATAAGTAGCGAATACTCTCCTAGTTTACTTTATACTGACAATGAACAGTATTCTAAAGCTGATACTCGTATCTGGGACCCTATTCCCTAATGTTACAATTGTTTAATAATTATCAAATTCAGTACAGATTGCAGCGTCACAAAGATAGTTATAGACATGATAGAGATAATCCACGCAATGAAAATCGAATTTTCACTAGCACTTACAATAATTGGAATGTTAATCAAAGGTGATGTCATTAGGTTAACTGAGGTTAACTGTTACGTTGGTTGGTTATTATTAAAACAATATAATGTGTACCTAGAAGATTGTTTTTTGGTGTAGATTGTAGATTTTTTTATTTTATTGAATTAACTGTCAGTCTTATAGGTTCCTATGATAAACAGCAGGTGTTTCAAGTCCGGTGAAGCTTGATCCGTCGTACTTTATCGACCCAAGCATGGGTCAATTAAAAAAAAAACAGCAGGTGTACCTACATGACAATAAACAAACATTACCTACACGTGGAACAAAGTGTAATAGGTAAGGAAAGGTCAATTTCCGTTTTGTAAAGTGTTATCTCAGTCAAAAATTATAAAACAAACCTATTTTTTTTCATATACCTACCTACTTATTTATCGCCGCGTGAATAGGTACTTTGAGTGTTTGTGTTTTGTTTAATTTAAATATAGTAGTTTTACAAGAGTTTTACTTACATTTATTTTATTTGAAGGTCAAAAATCATATTAATTTAAAGAAGAAGTAAGAAATTTGTTTCTATTTTACCTTAAGATTTTATTTATATCTGCCCGCCATTTTAGTACGTCATCGCGGAAACTTTTTAATTTTCCACCGCGGAGGCAAAGACATTAGTCTGGGCAGCCAAGTTTAGCAATATGCGACATCTGTGCATGAACATGTGTCGCGGCCGCGCTGACGTAGCACTAGTATGGCTCTTTTCTGAGCGTTATTTATTATTTAGCGTAAACTACGGAGATTTTTATTATTGACTAACAAATTGAAAAATACTTAAAATGAGTAGGTATACATACCTGCATTAATAAATAGTTTCATAAGCAATGAAATAAACTGTAGGGTTCAAATGTCTGTACATAGAGAAAAAAAAAGCTTAAAACCGAGGCAGGGGGATGTAGAAGTGAAATAGAAAACGTCCAGTATTTTTTTAATGTTTTCGTTTCTTTAGCTCTTTGTAACTACTAGACCGATTTCAATGCAGTTTTGCAGGGTGGTACCTTATAATACCGTTCAACATCTAAGATACTTTTTACCACGGGAAAATATGTAATTCCTACGGGAAACTGTACACGGGAAGGTAAAAAAATACGCGGGCGAACAGCTAGTTAACGATGAAATTCATCTGTCTTTGTGAAAAAATGATACGTTTTATTTTAAATTTATTTTTGTAGCGTGCTGGTTTTTTTATCTATTCAAAGTACTAATCAAAGCCCCTTGATAGAACTTACTACGGGCCCCGTGTTGGCTTAATTCAGCACTGTCGCTTTCAAAGGACAATTTATGTTTCGAGCAATTAACCCCTTACTCGGCCTGCAGAGCTAATTTCCTTGTAAGCTGCATTTTTCCTGCGACGCGACAAACTTAAGAAAGCACGCTAGTGCATACAGTAATAGTGTATTACCATATTTCCACCGAAGTTTAAAATTAAACATGTAACGTAACTGAAAAGGCAAAGAAAATTTATCAAATCGCTCTAATTGGATACGTGGTAGCATGATATGATTAACTTTTAAGTTTGTACTTTTTGTAAGTGGAATAAATTTATTTTTGCAGATGTTAATAATAAATTAAAGAGTGTAATTTTACGTCTATAAATCAATTATTAATATCGTTATAGTAGGTTTTTAGATATGAGAAGAATTATGATATCGGAACGTATTGCAGCTTCTTTTACAGAAAATAACTAAACATTCATTAGGTACCAATTCATGACTTCGCCTATTGTAACAATCTATATAAACAATAACGCTGCTGTTGTGATAAATGTGTAACAATACAAATGTAGGTACCTACAGAAGGCAGCACGTGCGGCTAGACACTTGCACTACGAAACTCACCCCTACCACTACGGAATACGGGCGCTCTCGAGGTCAACATGTCCAGCCGCATGTGCTGTATACTGTACATATTAAAAAGTGTATGTGTGAGTGTGTATGTGTGTAGATGTATGTGTGTGTGTGTTTATGTGCGGACTATTGTTTATAACAGGCTATTATACAGGGTGTTACAAAATACCCGTATACCTCTGTGCTTTTGTTACGCCAACAGCCAACTAACTATAACTATATAGCTAGGGTCTAGACCATAAAGAATGAGAAGCAATAGCAATGGGTAATTATCTAAACTCCTCAATGGAGGGGGCGGGCCCTGCATTTGGCAGCAGACGGGAATCTACCACCCCGCCCATCGCCGGTTTTTGCCTTCATTTGTGATTTAAATTTGACTTTCTACACATTTACTTGACAAATTGATCCTGATACTCAAACAGCTTTGATAAATACCCATTTAAATTGTGCCTATACCCTCTATTGTAAAATATTTAGTCGTTATGTAACCGCACATTTACGAACCTGACGAACGATGATTATATGTCAAGAAAATTAAGATAAAAAGTATTAAAATCTTCTGAAGTCTAATTTATAATCGAGCATTTATATATTGCATAAAAATATTTTTAAAACAAGCTTGGTAAAAATATGCTTATAAAGATGATGATGAAAGTTTGGTTTAATCAAACCAATTCATTTATTACATCACATTACAAAATTTAAATAATTACAACACACAGATACCGGGACAGGTGAAACTAAATAAAGGCTAGTTATAGGCGCACCTAAGAATCAGTGTTTATTTCATTTAGAAACTCAACAAAAACACATAAAACTTAGAAAGGCTTGCTTCACATCACAATAACCTTTTCTCCAACGAGCACACGGATGATGTGAATGTGTATATCGCGTGTTTTGCCGGGCCACTCAATATTTCACCATTCGAGGGGTCGTTCGGCCGACGACCGAGTGAGGGGCACTGATCGCTTCGAACTTTTTTATCGCGAACCGATTTAAAAAACAACGCTGATTTACATTGCAGTAAAAGGCAAGACGTAGTGTGGGCAGGCCGCGGAGGGTCGCGGGAAGCCGCTGGATGCGGGCAGCGTAGGACCGATGATTGTGGAGATCCTTGGGGGAGGCCTTTGTCCAGCGGTGGACGTCTTTCGGCAGAGATGACGAAATGGCTTTGTGACGTCATTGGGGTATTTGACTGTCGTTAACAGCCATATCCCCACCGAGGGGCTCGAGCCTACCCTGAAATCAAGGTGAATATGCCTTGTCAACCACGCTGGCCCAGTGCGGGTTGGTCAACTTCACACACAACATTTGGATTACTTCGCAGGTGTGTACAAGTTTTAATCACGATGTTTTCCTTCACTGTAAGAGCGTCAGATAAACGTTCATATGAATACGTGCGAAGGTTTGAACCCAAGAACTTCCGAATGGAAGTCAACGGTCCTAGCCACTTGGTCACCGATGCTTGGCCAACAATGCTGTATAATTGCAGTAAATAGGTACTGGCTTGGTCATATTAGTCAATTAGGGTATCAAATTGTATTCAAAATAAAATATTTTAAATTATGTAGGAAAACATAAATGTGGAGATCTTCAGGGGGATGCCTTTGCCCAGCAGTGACCCGTCTTTAGCTGAAATAGCTGATATAATTTACTACTTTAGATTTATTGTAAATTGTACAAAAACGCTCAATGAAAGCAAATAGCACAAGCTCAGTCAAGGATGTCGAGCAACTTGGCCAAAGCAAATTTTCTTGGAAACGAAAAAAAATATTCGCACCTCCATACAAAATATCCATTTAAATCGAGCAGTTTATAGTCTTTTTTGTTTTCGTTTCTGGTTAACATTTTTTAGGGAATAATACCAGATTAATTGACTAAACGGGCATGTTCTTTTAGTATTAATAAACCGTCACTTATACCATTAATATCGTACTTATTTAATCCTGAAGAAATACATACAGTTTCATTATGTAAGAGCTTTTACAAGGCAGTGGCCGCTATATTGCCACCTTAATCTTAACCTTATACCCTAAACATAAAGTCGAAAACGATTTTGTTTTATAAAATTGTTTTGCCTTATAAAGGGTTAACAGTTTTTCCTGGGGGAATGAAGTATTTTCCCGCGGTAAAAGGTAGCCTATTAATATGTGTTATTCTGATGTATAAGCTATATATATTATTGTGAAGTTTCATTTAAATCCATTCCGGAGAAAAGTAACAAACATCCATCCTCACTTTTATATTATTAGTAGGATATAGGTAGGGATAATTTCGTTATTGCCTAATAACAAGTAAGAAAACAAAATCTAGATAAAGTCACGCACATGTACTTAAATACATACTTCATTTAATATTAGTATGACCACCAATGAAAATACCAAATGCTACAGTATAATAACAGATGTTTTTGATCGCTATCTGATCTTGTTAAGCAACTTTGACCTTTAAATACCAGTGCGTAGGTTCCACATTGCTCGAACTGTTATCGGAAATAGCAATGTTGTTGGTGACAATATATTTTTATAGGGTTTTCTAGACGAAATGAAATCCTTATTTTCAACCAACATAAGGTTTACTATTGCCTACACAGATTTTTTAAATATAATAACTTCTGATAAACTTTTCAAGAGGTTTAGTACCTAAATATAGAATGGCTTGAGGACTACTATTTTGCAATTATATTGGCATGAGGTTTTTCTCAAGCATGACAAAGGACTACTATTTTGCAATTATATTGGCATGAGGTTTTTCTCAAGCATGACAAAAGATAGTTTTGTCACATTTAAACTCTCCTTCTATTGGGGGAAATTTTAATATGGTGGATTTCTCACAGCACTTTTTGTCACATTTCTTGTCACAGTGGTTGATGTTAGAAGGTTAGAAAACATACACAATAAAAATAGTTTTTTACTTTTTATTATGTAACACATTCTGGTCAATTAATTTGAGAGCAGCATAATATTGCTACGCTAGACTCGTAGCACTAAACGCTACGTCGTCGTCGTAGCAGCCGGGCGTAGCAATTGGAATTCGTAGCAAAACGGTTTCTGATTTTTGATCAAACAATGTGGGACTTGGGTAGTATGTATAGTTAACCTTTATACGTTAAGATTTATAGGCTCCCTGGCATGACCAACAAAAAGAAATTCTTTCTTACTCTATAAACATGACTTTTAGGTAGGTTATACAGTAAGAAATATTTTTTGTAGGTATGACTTGACTACGAGTATCTATGGTATATACTAAATAGAAGGCCCCGTAGCCTAGTTGGTAGTACGTCTGCCTACTGAGCACAGGGTCGCGGGTTCGAATCCCGCTCAGGGCAAACATTCGTGTGATGAGCACTTGTGTCTGTTGTATATTTAAATATGTATGTATATCAGATGTCTGCCCACGACTACAGCCCGCATTGTTTTCGACTTTGTAATTTTTAACTATTACAAGGGAACTCTTTAATTTTCAGCGATTATAAGTATCCATGATGTTGACCGGAGATATAAGGTGCCACCATGCAAAACATTCAAATCGGTCTAACAGTTTCGGAGATAAACCCGTAGAATGTGCTAAGCCGTATGAGTTACTATAGTTTTTAACTATCCCA
The DNA here is from genome assembly GCA_948473455.1 of Teleiodes luculella. Classification (NCBI taxonomy): domain Eukaryota; kingdom Metazoa; phylum Arthropoda; class Insecta; order Lepidoptera; family Gelechiidae; genus Teleiodes; species Teleiodes luculella. Next base: position 11,723,790 of record OX419600.1, read on the forward strand.
AGGGAACTTTTTAATTTTCCGGGTTAAAAGTATCTAACATGTTGACCGGGGATATAAGGTACCACCATGAAAAATTTCATTCAAATCGGTCGAACAGTTTCGGAGATTAGCCCGTACAAACAGAGAAACAAAAATATTGAAAAAATACTTGATAGATATACCTAGGTATTCCATACGAGTATCACTTTTTTTTTCCATAATAGCAAATATCCCCCTGAATCGGTTTTTAGCATTTGTTTTCTATGTACAGATTCTATACTTCTACAGTTTTATTATATAGATGACGTCGAAAAATGATTTTGTAAATCTTACTTTGAATAAACATCATTTCCCTCCATCATAAGAACTTAACGTAAATCTTTACGTTGCGTTCTATTTATAAGTTAAATACTGATTGGATTTCTCGATTTCTTTGACATATTAAAACCTAGTATAAAAATAACTGACTGATATTCAGTGAAAATTATAATACATGTACAGTCAGTGTTAACTTAACTGTCGTTTAGTCGCTTCTTTACTTTGTCGTTACAGTTGAATTGTAGAAATTTCTACTCAGCAATAAGGACGCCTACATGTACAGTGTACACATTCTGTTCTTTTAGTGAATTATACTGAGCAGTATTTTATGTGTTGTGCAATAAAATACATTTTATTTATTGTAAGTTGTAAGTTACAAGACGAACTAAAGAGTAGTAGAACAAAATGCCAAGTTCATAAAATATAGAAAGACAGCTGAAAACAACAAGAAATCGATACAATTGGTCCTTCATAAAACAATACTATTGTTGAACAACTTTCATACTAACTTAGTACTCGTACTTATACTACATCATATCAACAGCCTTCCTTCGATACGTAAGATATCTTCGATCCGTTTTCGGTTCAATAGGAAATATAAACAATAAATTCAAAGGTTTCAGATAAGAAACGATCGATATTTCAGGTTCAACCTGAATAACCATTACTCTTAGAACCCGTTCCGTTTATCAACACTACTAGCTCAAATAGGCTTAAAATTACACTTAGGTAAAAAACCTATAGGTTTTACATGGAAATTCAAAGTAGTTTGAATGGTATTGATGGGCAAGCGAAGTACTTACAGCGATACAGTCTCCTCGTCGTTACATGAGCTCGGAACACACCAACACGACTTTATAGGAAAAAACGCACCGTCCAGGCACTCTGTTCCCGATTTGCGTAACATTTAAGACACCACCGAGAATACCGTCCAGCTAAGCGCGGGCCAGGCCTCCTGCCATATTGGTATCGAACTGGGCTGTAAGGGCGTCGTCGCGTTTGCCACACTTTCTTTCTTAATTTAACACTTTAGCACCGCGGTATGTTTTAGTTTTTTTTTGTAACTGGCCAGTGGGACCCCGTGCGGTGAGAGTATGGGATTTCGTGTATCGGGGAGGAGCGATGGCCGGTTGCTTTGGGCACATGCGGTTCGATACGATCGCGCGTGCGCGGGCTGGTCGTGACGTCACGGTGCGCGCCGTCGTCGCCTCCGCGCCGCGAGCCAGGCTCGGGTGGAGCTGGGAAGGTTATTTGGAGGCACCATTACGCATTATAAGGAATGTAAAACTATTAAGATTTAAAACGGGATATTTACCGTGGTATTTGATACAAATATACTACTTTATTGCACATAAAAATTATAGGTACAGAAAAAAAAGTAAAAGGCAATTGGCGGCCTTATCGCTTTAAGCGATTTTTTCCAGGCAACCTTTGGGCAGGAGACGGGGCTATAGAAACAGATAATGCGGGTGTACAAAAAAGAAGTCACGGAACTAATTATTATTTAAAGATAGATATTGGTATTATTTATAAGTAATTCATGTTATCATGTTGATCATCATCAAATGCTGAATGCAGTACTTAATCAAGTTAGAAAATGCGGAACCTAATCTTAAGAAAATGTTGTAATATATAAAAAATACAGATATAAATAGTTTGGCAACACATTAAACTGCGTGTATTGCAAAATTATTATCATGAAAACTTGTAAAAATATGGTCTTGTTTTACTAGGAGAGTAACCCTCGCGTGTTACCTTACACAAAAACCTGAGTTATACTGAAAATTATAATTTGTACTACATTTCCGTACCACCAAATAATAAAAGTCAATAGGCTTACATGTTATTGAAAATATCGACATGTTTGCATAAATATCTAAGATTATATCATGAGGGGAAGGGGACGAATACGATAACAACATGATGACATGATGACATGAAGACATGATGAAGACATGATGACGTGAAGTACTTTTAGATACTACCAATAACTATCTTTTAAATGCTATCTAATCAACTCCAAACCTGCGCTATGGGGTGCGAATAAGCTTTTCTTTAATAAACATTATAAATAATCAAAATCAGTCAATCCATTCTGAGTGCCGAGTGCGAGTTTTGCAACCAAAGTAAACGCGCTCGGTATCGAGAGCGACAAACGCGATTTTGTATGGAATTGAAACTACGCCATCTGTGGACAGTTCGCTGAACTAAAATTTCTCCATACTAAATGCACGTTTACGTTGTAGTTATCGAGCGCGTTTCGGGTAAAAAACTCGCACTTGGCACTCGGATCAAGCGTATGTATATCTATCGCATTCGTTTCTCATTCGAATAAAAAATATACACTACTAGCTTTCCGTCCCGTGGCTTCGCCCGATGTAACAGTTTTTTCCTAAGGTAGCCTATGTCCTTCCCCAAATTATCTCTGTACCTAGTTTCATCAAAATCGATTCAGTGGTTTTGGCGTAAAAGCGTAACAAACAGGCAGACAGACAGAGTTACTTTCACATTTTATAATATTAAGTACGGATGGGCCATTTAGGGCAAGTTTATCATGGTCTTCATCATGGCGGTGATATCCATAGATAAGAATACTCGTAGCAATTAAATGTCGTAGCACCGCTACGCTTGCTACGCCGTAGCAAAAGTCTACAAGAATGAAAACGCTACCGTTCACGAGTGACAAGATCATGTTTATATTTCCATGCTATTGGAGGATATTTTAATTTGAGGGTTTCTCAAAATCTTTAACAGTTAATTATATAATTGAATGACAGCGTTGTATTGTGGTGCCTTTCGCAGTGTGCAGAACATTGTTGTATTGTTATCTCTTACTATTTATTTTTGTTATGTCCTTATTCTGTGCATTTTGTTCTGTGTGCTGGGAATAAGGTGCCACCATGCAAAAAAGTAAGTTCTGATTACTTGACATTTTCTACGTCTGATATTCTGTATTCAAAATTAAAACGCAGATAGTTAACTCATAAAACGGACCAGTTAGTTTAGTCAGTTTAGTATAATTGCTGCCTCCATTTTTCTCATCTCCAGGCGCAACCAGACACAGCCATTTGATTGTCAATGGCTGTCCGTCTCAATCCATGCGGAGTCCTTTTTTACAGCTTTACACACTTGATTTCACCTCTTTTTAGACAAATCTATACATACTATAAATCGACCAGCTATTGGCATGGCTACCAAAATTTTCAGAACAATTTAAAATACTTTATGGGTCACAAGGGAAACATAAAACAGAAATCATTTAATTACCTAGAATTGACGCTTTTTAAATGATTTTAGAAAGAAAATATTGACCTAATAAAATACATGGGCTGGTAAACTAAACCCAACCTTTTTAAAACTGGTCACGCACAGAACTAGTTCTATAATAATAAAGTCATAATAGCCATAATCGCGTGCGGCTATTTTCAGTACACTACCTTGTGAAAAGGTATTTTAAATGTAATACTCAAACTTCACTCGGACAAGTAATTTTCTGTACATTTCCTTGTTTAATATGAGGGTAGTTGGTGGGTAGTTTTCAAACACGTCAATGTACATCTGCCTTGTTGAATATTAAGTGTTTTACACACGAGAGCTTTTTAAAGGATTCTTTCTCTTTTTATTTATTACTAACCTTACTTTTTAAAGATATTCTGTTTACTAAACGGACCCTCCTATCATAAGCGGCGGGTAGTCACCGCTGCGCTGACAGGGGGGTCCGTTTTCTTTGCAAGAGACTGTTATCTGAGTACTTCTTTGAGCACCCTCAAAACGTGGTCACAAGGTCTTAATTCCTAAACTATCGACCGTACAGTGTTGGAACTAAATATAGATGATTCCTCATATAATTATGCGTACGATTTTAACATAAAACATATAAAATCGTGTATAATATTTTGAAAAATAATATATAAAAATTTCCAATATATAAATATTTCAACATCGAAAACGGGATCAAAATAGTCGTTCTTCGCAGGTCACACTTGGTTCGCGCTCAAGGTAATCCTTGATAAGTTTTGCATTTAATGCGTAATCGTATAATTTATTACGTGGAATGAATAGTTTTTTAACTAGGCACATATTTATAAAAGAATATTAATTCTATCTCTTTGTTTCGAAAAAATATATTCTATAACATCTCTGTCACACGATTTCGCTGGTTTTGTGAGCGCTCAATGAAACTACACCTACCTTCCAAGAACGCAAACTTATCGCTGCAAATTTTAGCTTGCAGACACTTGGTAGTGACCCAGCATCAGTGGAGGACACCAGTGTACTCATCGCTTCAAAACTAAATAAATACGAGGTAAGTTATTCTTCGAATATTTTCAAGTTGGGCTGGTCATGTAACTTTCATGCGCATATGTAGAAAGATATATTATGTTATTATCAAAAAATTCTTTTTAAGAAAAAGAAGACAGATCGAGCGAGTTTATTGTCATGTACTTCATTTGTAAACTTACTTATTACTTTTATCATAATTCTCAAAAATGTTTTTCTCAAAAATTTTTGTAACTTTCGTGGCCCAATTTTCGTGGACATTTGACCATGAAAGTTACCTGATGCACCACGAAAGTTACAAGTGTCCATTAAATACTCCTTATTTCTTGTGATGCAGTGACTGCATTTGCCCCTAATTATACCGAAAGCTAGAAATAAAATATTCTAGCACGTTTGATGTGTTTTTTTCTATGTAATATGTAATTCTGTTTAAATGCTCTCTTGTAGCTAATTTCATAATTTAGTCAGCACATAAGTCAGTTTTTTAATATTATTGAATGAGTAAAAACTTACAAAGTCAACTTCAATAAGTTTTACTGTAAAATTTTGATTTCAGATTACTTTCGAACGGAAACTATGCCATCACAGAGTTCAGACGTGCGGCGGGAGAAGAAACATGCAATATCTCTGTTATTTGTTCATTGATTCACATTTAGTAAAAACTGTACACATTGTTTTTAGGGCTTTTTTAATTTACATCTATTTATATTAAGATTGCATAATAAAAAAAAAACCCCACGAAGGTTACGCGGAGAATGTTTTCTGAAGAACTACTCATCTATTACGTTTTTTTTTAGATATCTTAACATTCCGTAGATAAGGAGGTTTATACCTCTGGTACAGTTTTTACCTTTAGTAATTATTTAAAAATACGTTACTACAGCTCGAAGATTCTTAGTTTTTTCCATCACGCGCCAACAACAAATATGTTGTAACATTCTTAGCTGGCTATTTTTGGGTAGACTCTGGAGGCAAAGAAGATAAGTGGTGTGTAAGTCGCCTACAGTTTGAGGGGATAATCATGATGAACTCCTAAATAATGCTTCAATACTAAAGCAAGACTTACATTTTTTATTTCTTCATCTTCAGTGGTTTGTTCCTCTATACCATCACTGTTATTCCATTCAGTAGTCTCTACAATATAACTTTCCATTTCAGTTTTAATTTCATTTTTATTATTGACATCAGCGTTTTTACTTACTTGATCAATATTACATTCATCATCATTATTATCGCGTGTCACTTCAACTTTATTTATGTTCTCGAGACTTAATTCTTCTAAAGTCACATTTTTAACATAAACATCACTTATCACTTTTGCATCATTTATATTTTGATTAATTACATCTTTTTTGTAACAACTGGTTATTTCGTCTGTATTATTGTATTCTTCTTTTATTTTATTTTCTATACTATGTTCTATATCATCTGTTTGTATAGATACAGATTTTGAAGTATTTTTGTTGCTCGTCCAATCACTTGGTATAGTTTCAACATCAGAAATATCTGGTATAGTTCGTTTACAAAATACTAAATTGTTAATGCTAGTCATACAGCTAACAATACGGAGTATAGGACTACCGCCATACATGTTTAGTTTCATTTTATTTTATTTATAGTGTCTAACTAATAAAATGCAATTTCATTCATTGTAAATTTCGTGTTTGCTATTTGGTTTGCTATATAGGTATCTTTTTTTTAAAGATTTTTGGAATTCATTATTATTTTGATTGTAATGTTGATATTTTTATTTTCGTTAATTTATATTTACTTCACTTCACTTTACTTCGTCCGCAAGTCAACTGATCAATTTTATTTATTCAATCGAATCATAGAAATGAAACTATCTGGCGATAAGCTTTTCGATGGAGTTAATTTATCTTTTTAATTAATATTGTTTTGTGAGGGACTGGCAAAGTAGTAAGTACTTTGGATATTCCACTATTGAAAAAGGCCGAAAAATTATAAAAACTAATTAGCAAAAGGTCAAGTAGGTAAAAATGCAATAAATATAGAAAAGGTACTTTATTTGGGTACTATTTACATGGATATTTTAAGTTGATGGGTACAAATTTGGTTGTTTATAAACAAAATATATAGTCATAAAAAAGGATTATATTCTAAGTGGGCTTTCACATTTGGCGGTCAAATGTTCTCTTAAAATTAAGTTAAACATGTAGTAAAATAAAAAGGTAAGTTTTAAATTACCACATCTTTATTGAAACTTTTAGTATTTTCTAAATAACGCAAAATCTCTGACAGTTCTAATTTCATTCTAAGTTTAGAAAAAGTTTCATCTTCCGCCTTAAGTATTTTTTCACTTGTTGTGAATTATTTAAAAACTTTAACTGCAATAAAGTTTTATATAGTCTCTATACAGGCTTATTGATGTGCGTTTACGTTATTACGTTAAGCTTTTCAAACAAAGATTATGTACTCGTAAAAGACGTCCTGCGCCCATATCGTTTAGTACATACGACCACTCAGGGTAAGAAAACAAGGTCTAACAAGAAGACCACGTAACTTGACACAAGCCTACGTCATCTGCTGTTCATCCTTGTCGAATAATACGCATTCGACAAGGAAGAACATCAGATTACGTAGGCTTGTGTCAAGTTTGGAAGTCCGATTGTTAGACCTTGTTTTTAGACCATGCGACCACTATATTTCATTATGACTCTTGTCTATGACGTTTATACGATTCACCAAATCAACTTTATTCAATTCCTCTACAATATCACTATAGTACTGTAAATACATAAGTTAGAATAGAATTTATAATATTCATTGAACGTCAAAATCGTACATTTTTATACACCTCTAACACACATTATAAATGGTAACTTGACTCAAATCACACTGCACGTAATATGGAAATAGGAAAATTTGTTCTTTATATAAATAAACCCTGAATACCGCATGTAAAAATATAGAAAAATATATTTGTATAATAACTACCTACGCCTTATTGAGAAAATATATTATTTATTATTCTATATATAAACATTTTTACAACATTGGATAAGTTAATGTATGCCCTTAATAATAAAATATTACATATATGGGTGTTCAAAAAGTTGTAAAAATTTCGTACATACAAAAATTTAAATATGTATAGTATGTAAGTATAAAACATTTATTTATATGGACTTACCACGATTATGTTCTTAATTCGATTGGAATATTAATGTGTCTATCAATCTCTTATAAATTTAAGTAAAAATGTACAACAGTTTAAAGTAGGTACTCTCTTCTTAAAACCTAAGGCACTGCAGAATTACAGCGATAGCCTTTTGCAAAGGTAGCCGTATTTTAATAGATAAGTGTAAAATCTACAAAAATATGAAGGTACACGTCAGAACTTAAGTAATTATACTTGCACCATAATATTATTTTTAGGATTTTACAACTCATTTTAATACGTCTGCACTGAAACTGGTCAAAAGTCATTTAGCAACCAAAAACTGGATAGATTTAGATAAACTAGTACAAGATAGATAGTAAAAAAAAGACAGCTCATAGATAAGCTGGACAAAAATGAAATAAAATAAAATAAAAATATAACACTAAATTAAAAAAAAAAGTGACCCCCGACACAAAACGGTTACTTGATCCTTTCAACAACTAGAAAAGAACTGATAATCTTAAAATGGCTGAAGATTTTTCTTGGATCATAGCTAAGGTCACTCTCGGTTGTGACACAAACTTAAAACACCCCTCTTTATCGTCGGGGGTTAAAAAAGGAATTATACCAAGAAACTGGAATGTTTAACAAAAACTGGATAGGTATGGAAGTTGATCGTTTACAAAGATTGACCAAGAATCTGCCATCTAAAATCTGGACAGGTTAAGAAAATACATTTCAACTAGAAAGTAGTCAACTAGGCACCATTAAACATAGCATTGATGGTTCAACGTCGAGGATTGAAGGCAAAGATAAAGCTCACTACATAACGTACAACTCTGTACAAGAAGCTAGAAAAGGTCTCAGAAGCGAGATAGTGACATAAGAACATAGCTCTGTCATTATGTCACGTTTGACACGTTGTCGACTTAGTCGGTGAGTGTACAGGAGACGAATTAAGTAATTTAAAAAGGGTCACATTAATAAGGGTCACGTTAAATAAATTAAGATCCTAATAAGTTGTATTTTAAAAGAGCTGTTTTAAAATTCTGGGTTAGCAATATTTCATAATTGCAATCAAAATTACAAAAGTAAGGAAGTTCCCAAAAGTTAGTTAGTTTGGTTTGCATTGAAGATTTGTTGCAAAGCATTGTACTCGTAAGAAACAAGATATTTACCACTTGACTAAAGCAGTTGACAGAAAATCTTTATTTTACTGCGCTATAAAAAATCATTTTAATAATATCAACATTTCCTTAGAGCTATAATTATGAAAATAGAAATATTGGTAGATCCTCGACACCGAACCAGCATCCATTACCCTAAAATCTTATTGCTTTTACCTTCAGTATATCAGGTTATCTAGTCAGGAGTCTAAAGTTCTACCTGTCCTTTTCTGCCCGTAAGAGAATTTCCAATGAGTTATCAGCCGTTTCATTTTAAGCATTTCGTTTATACGTCAAACGCAGCGTTAGTGACATGCATCTATCACACTCGTTTTAAACATGTGCATTTTCCTTAAAGCCTGACCAAAGAAATAAGAAACCTGCTCTGGGGGCGCCACGTGTATATTTTTACGAATATGGCAACAATTTCCCTTATAAAATTAGTTCCATTGAAATTCCGCAATATGGCGAGGTTTCTTATTTCTTTGGTCAGGCTTTAATTCACATGGAAAGGTAAACTCAGCGCGCTTGACAAAAGTCTTTTAACGCTGCGCTTGCCGCATAAAACGCCACGCTTAATCTCTGGAGAACAGAAAAGCACAGAACTACTTATTGAGACTCCAAACTGTCTCCAATCAATCAATGTCCAAACTCTTAAAACTGCTCGTAAAGCTGGCAAACATGCCTTTACTAGGCTTCTTTATACGCTTCTTCTCATCAACCTTGAACTGCTCCGACTCTATTAGCCAGTCCCTGTAATTCTCCTCCATATTCTTCCGCTGTTCTTCATGGAGTTGTTTGACAGGTGGTTTTGGGCCGCCATAGTCGGAAGGCAGGAGTTCCTTGTCAACCACTGACTCCGGGCCTTCGGAGGAGAAGTTGAGGAGGTTGAGGAGGTTGGAGTGGATGAGGGGTTTGACGAGGCACATCACCTGGTTGATGAAGGACACCGTGTGCACCACGTGGATCTTTTTAAGACGGCACGGGTGGGCGTTCTGGAAATCAAAATAATTTTATGAAATGTTGTAACCAGCAATGAATGATAGATTAACGTTTTGTTTTGATCAATGGGTTCAAATCCGGCGTGGCCGCTAAAATCTCTAAACTGAAGTTCTTGGTCTTTTCATTCATATAGAAATCGAAAAGTATGGGAGATGAATGAATCTTTTTTTTTTTTTTTTTAATTTATTTATTATATTTAAGAAAATTTACATTGTGATATACATACGACAGCACGGAAACCTCTATGGGTTTATCTGTGCCACAGAGTCGTCTACAAATAATATATTATATCGATAAATGCAGTAAATAAGTAGTTACATATGACAATAGTTAACAGTTGGTTGGTACAGTACAGTAAAAAACATGTAAACCTTGATGCCTCATAAAAGTATAAAAGAAGAAAAGTACAGTCGGGTGCACGCAAAGCCGAATATGTCCAGCTCACCCCGCACTCGATAGTACAAAAACAGTCAGTTTTGTTTACATCCCATCTAAATTGGAATGAATGATATTTAAAATAAGAACGCAGCTGTCCAATTCAGCTTAATTTTAAGAGGGATGTTGCCGCGTGCCTTCTAAACTAGTGCGTAAAGTCGATGTTTCAAGTTTCTAAATTTAAGTTGACGATCACCTGTCCCTGAATGTGAAAGGGACGTATGGTTTTTAAAATTTAGTTTGAGTGTAATACGTAGAATCAGGCCCATTCTCTACCTAATCAAATTCCAAGTTTCTGGCATGGATTAGTTCTACCGTACGAATAGAATCCATGGTTTCAAGTTTGTGACATTACTGCCCTGTTAAAATTATGATAATAATTTATCGTTTATTTCAGGAAATTCCCATATTTATTATTACACTACAATTTTCATAATGAATTGTCGCTGTTCGTGTCTAGCTGTTTATAGGCCGAAACTATTAAAATGTGACTTCGCTGTCGACTCAAAAATAAGAAGATAATTAAAACCAAACGACGAATCATATTCAAATTTAAATCAATTGATACAAAAAAAACTGAATAATTGAAAAAATTAATTTCCATTTCATACAGAGATTTTATGACAAAAAAACACTTTGGATAAATTATTGTTTAAACTGTGGTGCATCAATCTGTGGGAAAGATTGAACCTTGCGTATGTCCGCCCGCGGCTACGCCCGCATGTTATTTAACTTTTCTGTGCATGTGAGAATGAGATATTTTTCCGCGGTAAAAACTATCTAAGATGTTGACCAGGGATATAAAGTACCACCATACAAAATTACATTCAAATCGGTCCAACAGTTTCGGAGATTAGCCCGTACAAACAGAGAATAAAAAATAATCTGGTTAGGTATGTTCTATATCACTTGTTACATCCCCCTGACTCGGTCTTTAGTTTTTTTTTTCTTTCTATGTATGTATTTTTGTATGTTTAAACTATCATAGAGAACGTTACACTGCCTTTTTTTTAATCGAATCTTGCTAATCGTCTCATTGCTCTCAGTTAATGACCAACCACCACGTCAAATCATACACATAGTTGCAACACTATAAAATTCGTTGCTTTTGGAACAGATCAAGACAGTTCAGTAGGTCGCACCACAACAATAGACGTACGAGTAGTAAGTGGAAAGAAAGCCAGTTGTAATACTGTCAAACAAACAATGCATTCTCAAGCGACGAGTTCAAGGTGACGAGTATTGTATAGTGCAGTGGCTCGTGTTTCAGTGATTAGCTGACAATGACACAGTTTTTTTTTTTCATACTTAAGTCACTTGCTAATTGTGCGTATTTGTTGTGTGTGAGGTGCAAAAAGTCACAGTACACCCTTTGGAATAATGTATTCTCTGCATTATCGCCAAATGGATTTACTGTGTTTCATGCAACATTTTTAAGGTTAACATATTCCTACGATTATTACAATTTTCTACAGAAACAGATTTTTTTTTTAAACATCAGTATGTTTCCAAATTAATAATCTTTACCTTTGATATTCGTATCTTTTCATCATCATTTCATCCGGAATACCTACATGTTTTCGGATCAAAAGCCTACCTCAAAAATATCCCCAACCACCGTTCCTACGCTAGCCACATATTGAGCAATGAAACGCAGAATATTTAAAACTACTTAAGCCTTATTTCAAAGCATAAATCCATATATTTGGTGTAGACAAGCATACCAACAAACTATCTCTCTACTTCTGAAATTTAATAGCTTGTCTCTTGTCAGTGGAAAGCTTCTCTCTTCTCAACAAAGTGATAAATATGCTTTTTCAATTAGGTACTTGTCACTTACCTGAATATAAACCATAAAAGCCCGAAGCGCCGGCAGGGTCACTCTCGTCAAATGCCCAAGACTGCATCCCTTCATGTCGAAGATGACAATATACCCTTCGGACAGACGGTCTTCTGACAACTTGATGTCATTGAACATGCAGAAGACTCTGACCGCGTCAGCGAAGTTGAGCTTGCTGTAGTCGAACTCAGAAAGGCGATAGAGAAGGACGTGGTAGCCTTCCGTCGTCGTCTCCGGTAGGGCTACCATGTGTCTGGAAAGTCAAAAGAAATTGTGATAAGCTATTGGCCTTAGAGACCACACAAGCGTCTTTTAAGCGTCGAAGTCGTGCGTGGCGCATGCAATCATCCGCGTTCGTCTCTTGTTTTACTCGCCTCGCTGCCTATGTAAAGCCTAACCAAAGTAATAAAAAACCAGCTCTGGGGGCGCCACGTGTATATTTTTACGACTTTGGCAACAATTTCCCTTATACAATTAGTTGCATTGAAATTCCGCAATATGGCGAGGTTTATCATTTCTCTTGTCGGGTGTTATGATTGTATGCGCGACGCACGACGACGATCAAAAGACGCTCAATAGACGCTAGTGTGGGGGGTCCCATTCGCATTCACAAGTCGCATTCTAAACTTTTTTAGTGGCCATCTTTTTCTAATACGTAAATTGGTCAATTTCTTGTCTCTTTTTATTCTAAAAAGCGTGAAAATTACGTTTATTTTTCAAATTTGTCTAAAGAGAGCCTCGCTGGGATTCGAACCCGGAACCTCCGTAGTGTTAGACAGGCATTTTACCAATCAGCTTTGGAGGCTGTTCTATTTAGCATGAAAAACGTAAAAACTGACCACAGAAGGACAGATTCGAATAAAATCTGGGGGCACGGGAGTGCCCCCGCCAAGTCGAGCGCGAAGCAACACTGCCGTACCATCTTTACTGGAACCATTTCGCCGCATTTTCAGGCCCCTATTTGAGAACCTCTGGATAAGACCAGAACGCAGAAATTTTCCTCATCCACTTAGCTATGATTACATATTAAAAATCCAAAATTTCAAGTCTGTAGGTCATTTAGTTCCGAAGTTAAGCGAAAGCAAAGTTTCGCATTTTCGACACTCACTCATGATCATCAAAATAGAACTAGTACTTCCCATAAACTCAGCGACCTGAAATTTGGTACAGAGTTAGGGTTTAATGGCTACATAAAGGGAAAACTATAAAAACTAGGATAATCGAAGATCTGGAGTACCTGGTGACCCTAATTAGAAAACACAAGAGCCCAACCAAACTATTAGAGATCGAGACATACCGCCTTTACAAAAAATATTCAACTTGGTGGGCCGCTTCATTTGATGTCAAAAATCGAAGGCCGGAAGTATCTGATGAAGAACCCTCGGCTGGTTTCAGCTGTATTAGAGATATGGTACCTAACGCCCGCTTCTGCTATTGGTACTTCAAAAAATCGACTGTCATTGCAAAAATCCAGCATAGTGGAACACATCTTCTAATTTAATCCAGTCTATAGCGTCCCACTGCTGGGCGAATGCCTCTCCGTCTGCTTTTAATACGTATATAAATAAAATTAAAGGAAAACTCTGGATAAGCCTAGACTGGCTTTTATACTTATACTTACAAGTTTACAAGAAGAAATAGTCGAACGATTAACTTTATTCTACTCAAACATTACACAAATTAAATAAAGAAATTAAATTCTAAAAATATGATGTAGGAGTGGAGGTGATACCCCGCACACGTCGTTGTTAGATGGCGCTGACTGTATTTTAAAACGCGCTTAAGAAAAGAAAGATTTGTAATAAAATAACTATGTGAAATAAGAAAATATATCAATATACCCACGTTTCTACAAAAATAAGTGAAATCTCACCAAAAACATTCTGTAAAAAACTAGCCAACTCTCGATGGAGCTGCTTGTTTATCTCTAAAAAGTAATGAAATCTAGACAAAGTCGTACCAAGTCTAAGGTTCATTACTGCGATTTCTTTATTATTATAGTTAATGTTGTGTTACTTGGCTGTTGAAGGGTACACAAGGAGTTTTATAAACCAAGTGCTCCATGATTCCATTGCACCAATCTGTCGCCAGAACCGCTACTCATTGACGATGGAAAATCAACGGCCCAGTCACACAACATTAACTATAATAATAAAGAAATCGCAGTAATGAACCTTAGACTTGGTACGACTTTGTCTAGATTTCATTACTTTTTAGAGATAAACAAGCAGCTCCATCGAGAGTTGGCTAGTTTTTTACAGAATGTTTTTGGTGAGATAGAATATACTTAATACACAATACAACTTCTATTTTAAATGTCATTGACTATTCATTTCTTATTTCAGGAAGGGATACAAACATATGTATTTTCTTTTATTTTGAAGGCTTTATGAAGTTCACTGTCGTACCATTTACGTAAATCTCAATATTCATACCTCTATAACAATGGATGACGCTCATTCACTTTAATAATAATATATGCTTAATTAATTAATTTTACATACAAGGCATTAATTTTACAGACATTCGAAGTACTATAATTTCGGAATATATTAAATATTCATGCAAATGTTAAATTTACGAATACATCTGAAGGTTCTTAACCTTACGTAATAGCAGCTTCAATAGGGATTCAAATACGGGACGAGAACGTTTTTTCTATTTTATCTTACCTTAAAGAAAAATATGTATTTTTAATGATATTCCAAGCTATATCAATCGCATGTTATAAATATGAACTAGAGTCAAAGACTTATTTATGATTCCAAAGAATGCTCTTAAGAAATAAGTACCTATTGATAAGAATGTATTTATAGGATATGCGTTGACCTCACAACTAAACGGGGAGATCACAGAAATATATACATACAGTCACGCCTCTTTCCCGGAGGGGTAGGCAGAGACCATTTCCTTCCACTTGCTACGATCCAGACACACTTCTTTCGCTTCATCCACATTCATTAATCTCCTCATGCATGCTCGTCGGTTTAGAGTACTCCTGACCCGAACTTTTGTCACAACGTCCCCGATTTGATTTTGGAACGTTCTTCTTGGTCTTCCCCTACCAACGCTTCCTTCCACTCTCGCCTTATAAATCTGTTTAGTCAATCTCTCTTCACTCATTCTCTCCACGTGACCAAACCAATTTAGAAATAAAATAATCAGCTAAAAGATTGTAGGCGACACTATTAGGAAAGTTAGTTAGGCTAATAAAAAATACTTACGTGATATCCAAAACGGTTTTGTTCTTAGGCAAGAGCGGGTCTCTATTGGCGAAGAGGTCGGGAGTGTTCGCGCGAAGAGTGAAGTAGCTCTCTATCGTGTCTTTTGTCTCTTTCACCTTGTTGTAGTTGGAGTGCAAGAACAGATATATGTATTCGTCTGATATGTACGGCAGGTGGGGTTGACTTTTCATCCTGGAATAGAGAAAAGTTGGGTCAAAATACTTTTAAAAAATCTTTGATTGGTCTAGGTTCACGACCGAAAGTCGCTGGATGAGGAGACTACTAAATATTTTCACTTGCATCCAGTGGCTTCCATGGTCTAAGAAGCCTACGTCATCATGCTGTTCATCCTTGTCGAATGCGTGTTAATAGACAAGGATGAACATGTAACAGTACATTATGGTATGTGGTATTAGTAAGATAATGCTCATCGTTAACAGCTCATATATGTCCCCACCGAGGGGCTCGAGTCTACCCTGATACCAGGGTGAATAGGCATTAGGTCGACCACGCTGGCCCAATGCGGGTTGGTCAACTTCACACACAACCGAATTTCTTCGCAGGTGTGTGCAGGTTTCCTC
Organism: Teleiodes luculella; assembly: GCA_948473455.1. Classification (NCBI taxonomy): domain Eukaryota; kingdom Metazoa; phylum Arthropoda; class Insecta; order Lepidoptera; family Gelechiidae; genus Teleiodes; species Teleiodes luculella. Next base: position 11,739,740 of record OX419600.1, read on the forward strand.
ACGATGTTTTCCTTCACCGTAAGAGCGTCGAATAAAAGTACATATGAATTGATAATTGAAAACGAGGTTTGAACCAGCGAACTTTGGAATGAAAGTCAACGGGCCTAGCCACTTGGCCACCGATGCTCTAGTTAGATATGCTCATATTTCGTGATATTATACGATTTCTATTGCCATTCGCTCCCTTAACGCGTGACCTACATGATGCTCATAATGGACTGCAAAATATTCCCATAAAGGCGCCATGGGGACGTAACGGGAACCATGACCTTGACCCTGACCCTTGGTTGGGGGGAAGGGTGCCGACAATCATAGGGAATTTAATGACACCACATACCATACCAGAATCATAATCTCGTTTAGGTATGGTTGGTCGTATGGTAAAATTTGGCGGAAGTATTTTTGTGTATGTGCCTTTCTCAATGTAGATACTCGTAGATAGAGTAGATAGATAAGGATAGTTTATAGTACTTCTTGAAATCCTAAAATTTCCAAAATACTCTCTGCACTTTTCCACACACACACACACACACTACCTATACACTTTCTATACCTTTTTTTAACATTTTTTACTGTACCTAATGTTCTGTGTGCAATAAAATACAGGGTGGCCCATAAGTCCTTTGAATCGTAAAAAAAATATTAAAAAAAAACTAATGGCATTATGCAAAAGGTTTTTATTTTGTAGTAATCCTTATAAAACGGGAATTATTTTTTGAAAATTACATCATCCAAATGTAATCCGTTACAGTTACAGCACTCCTGTAAGCGGCGACTAAAATTGCTAAAATTGCTGAAAAAACTGCGCGGCAAGTAATCTCTGCAATGCTGTCAGCCGTTACACAGCCCCAAACTGTCACTTTAGGGCTGTGTAACGGCTTTTCATGTTTGCGTTTTGGATTTCCACAGCTCCAGTAGCGGCAATTCTGCTTACTGACATGGCCGTTGATGTGGAAGTGAGCCTCATCAGAGAATAACAGATTATTAAATGAAGTAAAGCTGGATAATTTTAGAATTTTAGTCGCCGCTTACAGGAGTGCTGTAACTGTAACGGATTACATTTGGATGATGTAATTTTCAAAAAATAATTCCCGTTTTATAAGGATTACAACAAAATAAAAACCTTTTGCATAATGCCATTAGTTTTTTTTTTAATATTTTTTTACGATTCAAAGGACTTATGGGCCACCCTGTATATTGTATTGTATTTATTGTATTTTCCGTTTTCGAAATAATTCGTAAAAATTTCATTTAATGTACAGTAGACAGCATATGCGGCTGGACATATTGACCTTGAGAGCGCCCGTATTCAGTAGCTGTAGTATGAATTTCGTAGTGCAAATTTCCAGTGTTTGGCTACTGTACCTATTTCTAGTGAGTATTAAAAGTTTAGCTGCTTCTCAATAATGTCGTGCCCGCATTTATGATGTTAAAGCATCAAAATTTCTATTTTTTTCTATTTCAACCTTAATGTGATTTAAAATTCTCTGCCAGAAAAAATATAAAAAAAGCGATGCGCGACCCATGACGTTCGCACATCATAGATTACGCTCATGGTCCAAGCCAGAGAGTTGGGAAGCCGCTTCGCCTCTGGTCCAAGCAAACAAGGTCTTGCAATTAGACCACGTGACTGACACGAGCCTACGTCATTTTGCGCTGTTCATCCTTGTCTATTACACGCATTCGACAAGAAACAATAGGCAAAATGACGTAGGCTCGTGTCAGTCACGTGGTCTAATTGCAAGACCTTGTTTTCTTGACCATGATTACGCTCTAGTATTTTGATGAATGACCTATTCTCCCCCTCCCCCTTACGACGCGCCATGGAGGCGAGACCGAAAGACCTTGAGTTCCTCTTTCTATGTCGTTCTTTCACGGGCTATTTCGCAGTAGTACTTTTTTATATTTGCCCAGAGTGTTTGAAGTTTAAATACATATTAATAAGTACAGCCTCAGTTATGTCCAGAATCCTTACAGCGTATTTTTTTTTTAGTTTTTTTAATAATTATAATGACTGATGGTTACTTTTTTTAACATTGATAATAATTTTAAATAATTCATTTTGTCTTTTTCGTCACAGTGCACCTTTTCTTATGAATTTGGAACTCACAGCATTGGGTTGGCCGGGTCGAACCAGTACTTTGAGTTGTAAAAATATTACCCTAGCCACGACTACGGCACCGACTCTGAAAATATCTAAAATTATCTTGCCAGTAATTTTAACAGTTTAATGCGTTTAACATACGATCGTTATCAAATTGTATGAAATCGGTGTAATTATTTAAATACGTGTTTTCCGTACGAAATTAATTACATTCCACTAATAATATAAAGGCGAAAGTTTGTGAGTGTGTATGTTTTTAGGGTTCCGTAGCCAAATGGCTAAAAACGGAACCCTTATAGATTCGTCATGTCTGTCTGTCCGTCCGTCCGTCCGTCCGTCCGTATGTCACAGCCACTTTTTTCCGAAACTATAAGAACTATACTGTTGAAACTTGGTAAGTAGATGTATTTTGTGAACCGCATTAAGATTTTTTTTTTTAATTAAAAAGACAACAATAAATTTTGGGGGGTCCCCATACTTAGAACTGAAACTCAAAAAATATTTTTTTATCAAACCCATACGTGTGGGTTATCTATGGATAGGTCTTCAAAAATGATATTGAGGTTTCTATTATTATTGTTTGTTTATTTCACGGGAAAATAAACAAACAAACAAACAAACAAAACAAAAACCAAAACAAAAACAAACAAAATACAAAAAAAAAAAACAACCAAACAAACAAACCAAAATACCTCATTTCCACGAAAAAAACCTGTTAACGCGGGCGGAGCCGCGGAGCGGAAAGCTAGTATAATTATATTTTACAATTGTCTTCCTACAAATTCGCATCCATCAATTAATACACTCAAATTTGTGTAAATTGTTTCCCTTAAAAGCTACTTATTAACTCTAAGTACTAAAAAATTAAACTAACATTGAAACAATAAGTAATAGCAGTCTTCCTTCAGCTATTCTGGGTTCTTACTTGTTCTATTTCTTTTCTAGTCAGCCACTAATATTCACAAAATAAAATAATAAAATAAAAAATATTTTTAGAGCTACTTTTTACTGGAGAAAACCACTTAAATGCTTTGAACAAAACTTTACAGGAGACACGGAAACTATCTACTGAAAAAAAAGTATGATAGATAAATATTAGTTCCGTTCTTTTTTACTTATTATGTGATTATCTTTAGAGCTTTAAAACAAATGCGTAAATACCTATAGCGCAAATACTGCGCGTTTTTTTGCCCAATTTGTAACAAAGGAATTAGACAAAAGCTGTCCTTTACGAGGAGCAGGGAGGGTGACGATAGGTAGATAGAGTTGAATTGGGTTTTTGGTTTTGTTATTTTTTTTTATTGTCTTATGCTTGTGTCGAAAAGGTACGACCAATCAAGCTTCACCGGACTTGCCGGGTTTTTGGTATAATACTAAATCGGGATTCATAATTTTAGTCTGTACATACATTACTAACAAATCAGTGTAAATTTCCAAATACAAGTGAAAATTTATCAGGCGATGAAAAACTGGTGAGGACACGCAACAGTTTTCCAACAAGTTTGGAGTAACCGAGTAACCGTTACGCCCCGATATGCACAACCTGCTATTACCAGCTGTGCAAATATGTATAAATGCAGTTGCACCGACATAGGGCTCTTATGCAATCGATATAGAGGGTATTTTGGCGATTAAAGAGTTATCTTATAATTTAATCTACGACATTGGAAAATTTTGTTAATAGATTTTGGGTTGTCACCATAATATCAGCCCCCGTAACATGCAGTATATAAAAAAAAGTTGGTCGCACATTTAACTGTCAAAAAACCCGCCATATTGAAATATCCTCCAATAGGTTAAGAGAATACCTACGCACGACAAAATTATGTCTGTCACGCGTGGACCGGGCATGTTAAAGGAGCGGTGTAATCTTTAGCTATTCCACGGTTATGATGCTTTTTCATGCGATATGTATGTAATGCCGATGTATGCAAATGCACAGGCGATGATTCCACACTATCTATGCAGCACAATATTCTATCCATGTTGTCAATCTCCATTTGTTGCCTGGAAGAAATAGCTACCTAAGCAATAAGGCCGCCAATTGTACATTTTATGTATTTTTATTTGTATCTGTTTTGTGTTTCTGTTTGTGTGCAAAAATTAATATTTTCATTTCGTTTTCATTTTTCATTTCAAAATATACAAATACCACATGAACTAGTATCTTAAGTGTGGAATTAGCTAAAGATTTATCACAACTTGAGGTTCTAGAGCTTCTTACTTGAAGGTGACCATTGATCATGGTCTAAGAAAACAAGGTCTTGCATTCGGACCACGTGACTTGCTGTTCATCCTTGTCGAATGTGTGTTAATAGACAAGGATGAACAGCATGATGACGTAGGCTTGTCTCAAGTCACGTGGTCCGAATGCAAGACCTTGTTTTCTTAGACCATTATGCCATTGATTTAATCAGTTTGCATCAAAAGAAAATGATCGGTGAATCTATTTACCACGTTATTCGTACAAAGTTCTTGCATCCTGTATATAATTCCGCTGTCTTTAAACAAATTGTTTTCGTGGACCAATTGTTTTCTAGGCTAGTAAGGAATACTTACTGCTTATTACACTTACGAATAGCAAATTACTGCCACCTAAGATTTTGCTTTGAACAGACACACATACACACAAACACACAGCACTAACTTGGTCATTTCACTAGGAAAGCGCGTGGGCATGCAACCATGTGCGTGTCGATAATATTGTGTAAATAACTAGATCGTCTGTAAAAAATTTTCGTTGTAAATTTTGTGTTATTTAAAATTGCACAATATGACTTCCAAGTTTGCTGACAAGGATACAATAACATATAAGATATTTTAAGGAATGATATAGATAGATGGTAAAGGTGGACAATGTCATTCTTTGCGTATCTTCTAAAACAGTTTTTTAAAATGCCACGAGAATTATTAAGGAAACTGACCAACCAATAATGAAAAAGATGTTGAAGATCTTTGAGTAAATAAGGTTATTTAAATGGGAATCACAAAGCTCGCTCACAAAGTTCGCTCAAAGGAACTATAAAGGATGTAGCTTTTGTCAGCCGAACGACTAGCTTTCTCAATCAAATTACTCCATAAAACTAGTGATAGAGTCCGCGCAAGATAAGTCTAGAAACTAGGCGAGACCCGTCTATTGCCCTGAAAAATAAATGAATTACAAACACTGTACCTAACGAAAAAGTATTGATTTATTACCATATTAAGGAACACTTTCGTTAGCCTGTAAATCATACTAATATTATAAAGAGGACAGATTTGTATTTTTGTGTGTGCGTATCGTTTAGGTGCATTTGGTCTAATTTGCTATGTTTGTAAAGAATAAACTCAAAAACTACTGTGCCGATTTCAAAAACTCTTTCACCATTAAAAATCTACTTTCACCCTGAGTAACATAGGCTACCTTTTACCGCGGGAAAAACTGTTAGAGCGGGCGGAGCCGCGGCGGAAAGCTAGTTTTAAATACGCCACTAATCGCACGTTGACTTGTCTTATGCTTACTTAAAGCCTGACCAGTAATATAAAAAACCTGCTCTGGGGGCGCCACGTGTATATTTCTATGTTTATGGCAAAAAATCCATTATAAAGTTAGTTCCATTTAAATTCCGCAATATGGCGCGGTTTGATCATTTCTGGTCGGGCTTTAAGAGTGAAATGCATCTTCTGGGTGGGCGTGCTCCATCGTCAGATGAGACCGTTGTCAATCGAGAATCTTTGTTAAATAAAAAAAAACTAATTTATCTAGTATTTAGTGTGTTGTGGCAATAGGGCTACTCTCAGCTTTAATCATAACAGCTCATACAACGTATGTCAGCAGTTTAATACTCATAGTACATGTCAATTTGCGGTTCGGATCGCCGTATGTAAGATACCTATTGATATAATTATGTATAATATATTTACAAAATAATTATATTGAAGTATATAGTATTATATATTATTGTAAAATACATAATATATATTTATTTTTATTTATTTTTTATATTTATTATTTATTTATATATTTATAATCATTCATTACTGTCACATCCACTCATGCACTCAACTACCTACTCAAATTATTATGTATTTCCTTTTATATTTAAAAGAAAGATTATGTATGAATTCTTGTAAAAACTAGGAAGAGCGTTGTCTCCTGTCACAGGTGTATTAATCACTTACTAGGAGGCAGCGGGAACTATTTTTGATACCTCTGTACTTTTAAAGGAAATAAATTATTATTATTATTATTATTTTTTATTATTATTTATTTTATTCACAATAAAATTAAAATTGTATATGTCCCCACCGAGAGGCTCGAGCCTACCCTGAAATCAGGGTGAATAGGCCTTAATAGACCACGCTGGCCCAGTGCGGGTTGGTGGTTGGTACTCTCAGCTTTAATACTGCTCCAGGGAGCAGTGCTGTTTTTCAAAGCGTCCCTTTTACCATAATTTCTGTTGCAAATTCCATCAACCATCAGCTCTATAATCTCTGTAGGTGAAGGTTGTTTTAGGCCAGGTGAATGTTACATAACGATACTGTGATCCGAAGCAAAACTGGTTGGAAGGCGTGGCTATTTGGTTAGAAATCACATTGGAATATCAATTATGGAGACTTAAGCCTTTAGTCACGTACACAAAAAACTGGAAAGTGCTTACTTGTGCTTATGTACCTATTTATAAAAGAATTACGTAAATATTTTTTTAGATACTGAAATATTTTCAAATTGAATGTACCTCAACCTACTAGCACCTACTAGGTACTACTACCTACATCTTATAATATGTACATATACACAGTGAAATTTAACTGATTGTTTATCCGCAACATAGTGGTAGTACCCATGAAACTGAACAACTTTCCTTAAGGAACTGATCATACAAAGTGACCGGTCACGTGACTGAAGTTTGTATGAAAAAAATAATTTAATTTTGAGATTTCAACCTATGTTCCATGGAAAGTGGTTCAGTTCCGTGAGTATACAACTAGGTTGCGGAGAAACAACTAGTTTAATTTCACGGTGTATATTGTAGGTAGGTATACGGGAGCTCTCAAGGTCAACATTTCCAGACACAGTGCTGGCTACTGTATCTATTGCAAACAAATTGTATTTTCTTTTAAAATTGTACTTTCTGCTAAGTTTGGGGTCAGATGACCGTGTATGAGATGTCCCACATAATTATTATTATACTAGCGACCCACCCCGGCTCCGACCGGGAAAATGGTTATTGTGGGTTATCCTTAAGTATATCATGCATGTATTATACATATAAACCTGCCTCTTGAATCACTCTATCTACTTATTTAAAAATCCGTTGAAAAAACCGCATCAAAATCCGTTGCGTAGTTTTAAAGATTTAAGCAAACATTAGGGACATAGGGACAGAGACAGCGACTTTGTTTTATACTCTCCTTCACGATGTTTTTCAATATCAACGCGCTAGGCTGTGGTCCGAGGCTCCCTTGAGCCGCCCCTAGACGCGTTGGTATATGACTTTTTTTGGGGTAGAGTCTGCCGCTCCCCCGCAAGTCCGGTGAAGCTTGATTGGTCGTACCTTTTCCACACAAACATAGGTCAATTCAAAAAAAAAAAGCTTTGTTTTATACTATGTAGTAATTATGACTCACCACTCTCTGACCTGCTGCAGCTCCTCCTCGCACCCCTCGGGGAGTGGCTTGAGCCCCCGCAGGAACGGGTGCGAGTATTTAGTCGCGGCCATTTCGCACACGTCCCCTATGATGCCTCTGGAAACATACAAGATGCACTATTTAAAAAAAGCTGTAAGGCGATTCAAACGCAATAGACATTTAGTCGAATGCCTAATCAAAGCAATGAGTACACTAAGGGGATTTTTAAGGCTCATTAAAAAAAATTAAAAACCTCGCCACATTGAAGAATTTCCAAAATTTTCGAAATTTCGAAAAAAAAAAAGAACTATGCTACAAAAAGGAAAAAAGAAAACGGCATTGAGGCATTATTATTATTACTTTACGCCGAGGCAACCCTTACTGTATTTGTTTATCAATGATGGATGTGGCATGCGACTCTGTTGTGCCTCGGCGTAAATGAGGCTTTACCATATTACCACAAAAAAAATAGGCTTTTTTTTAATTGACCTATGCTTGTGTCGAAAAGGTACGACCAATCAAGCTTCACCGGACTTGATAAAAAGAAAAAATAATAATAGGCGCTGAACGCGTATCTAAATAGTCTATTAATCTGTTTTTTTTTTCATACAAGACATTTTAAACGTGTCTAACTTTTGTGGCAAGTAAGGTTTTGCCACGGTATGATAAAATAAGATAGTATATGCACCAGATATTCCTGAGGTAGGGGTCACCAGAGGTCATTGACTACTAAATGACGTCAGCTGTACCGAGATAACACCAGTGCTTATAAAAAGACATGTTTTAAATAGAAAAAAAAACTGGTTAAGTGTGGACTGCGGAGTCGAATTATTCTTCATTAAGTATCTACGGTTGATGGAGGTCAATAACCCTATACTTAGTACATCAATTTAGGGCATTTAGGGTAAACTTTAGGGTAGGCTCGACCCGCGCTCGACCCCTCGATGAGGATGAATAGGTATGATTCAGTTATTTCTGAATATTGGCATGAAAATGTGCTACATGATCAGCACTCGTTTATCTTATAATCAACCTAGATTTGTAGCTGACCACAATTGCAATAAAATCCCACTCATATTATAAATGCAAAAGTTTTGATGTTTGTTATTCAACCACGTGGAATAAACATTGGCACGATACATTGTCATTTAGGTTAGGTAGGTTCTATAATAAGACTGGATAGTTTTTATTCCGAAAAACATCCCTTTATCTCATTCCCAAATTGATCGTTAAAAGCGAATTTGCTCACAATCACAACGTGGCGTAACTTTGTTTAGATATCGAAATCTACGCTAGGCTAGCGAAGCTAGTATCCATATAATCCGTAAAGATTGCTTTATTGACAGTTTATGGCCAATTAAACGAAATAGCAACGCATACTTACGCCATTTATACTAAGTGGCAAATGAGGCTGAACTAACTCTATAAGTGTACAGAAAATATAAATATTATGTGGGGACATCTCACACACGGTCATCTGACCCCAAACTAGGCAGAACTACTATGGTATGGATGTCAGGGAGCTGATATATTTTTATTTATTGCTGTTTATTTTGGTGTCAATAAAGTATATTGTATTGTATAGTATTGATTAGGCTACTTTCGGATAAATATGCGGAATGAAAAACTATTTACAAAGATTGAAAAAACATTCTGTTACTCTTTATAAATACCAAAAATATATACCTATAGCACGCGAACGCAGCCAAAACGCACTTGTTTGCAGTTTTTATAGCCGCGTGCGCATGACGATCGAGGGAGGAAAGCGTTGCGCAAATTACGTACAGCGAGTTAGACCACTGCGTCGCGCGTCGCTGGCTGCGACGACGACGTAACATTGTAACATCGTCCAATGGCCATCACGCCAACACTAGTTCATAAAGATCTTCGACTTTACCATGGTCCAAGAAAACAAGGTCTAATAATTAGACCACGTGACTGACACGAGCCTACGTCATTTTGCGCTGTTCATCCTTGTCTATTACACGCATTCGACAAGGATGAATAGGCAAAATGACGTAGAAATGACATAGGCTTGTGTCAGTCACGTGGTCTTCTTGTAAGACCTTGTTTTCTTGGACCATGGACTTTACCATGAGCGCTCATTGTGGCCGGATGTAAAAGACTTAATCGCTTGCCTCACGCTTTGGACGTTCCGGGTTCGAATCCCGGTGGAACTCTCGCCGAAACAAATATCACTTATTTATTTATTTATTTTATTTTTTTCGGAATACCAATAGCATAATATACCTAAACATGTTAATATTGAACTAAATATGATTTCAGCATAGCGAAATGTAGGTATTCACAGATAGCTACGTATTATATTAGCTTACTGAAACTTTCTCCAGTTTGGCTAGGATATTGCTGGCTAAATCATCCGATTGTCCAAAAAAAAAGATTCCGTGCTTCGGTAGACACTGATATAGTCGCTATACAAGCCATGACAGAAGCCACTAGACCAGGGTTTGTAAGGTTAACCTCGACGATTTTATGATGTAAAAAATAAATAAATTATAAAATTCGCACACAATGATGATGTTAATGAATAAAATTGAATTGAATTGAACGATGACGATGAGAAAAGCCTTAAGTCCATTGCTGAGAGTCAAGGCCTTCCAACAGTAAATTTAAAACCACTCCGGGGTGATTGACACAAACTTATCCGACGCTGGGATTGCAGGTTATTATGATTATTCAATTTACTATTCTCTGGGTAAACAAGGATCCTCTTTGACAGTCAGATACAAAATCAATCTATTCGTAGTACCAGATTAATAAATAGTTATATCATCCTTGATTCATTCCTAATAACTCGGTGCCAAATTTGTGAAGCCCAGAACGTACCCAGAACCGGATTTAAGTGGATAATTTGTTTTTGTTTTTAACTGTTATATCATTCTCTGGTTTTTATACAAATTAACATATTATATTATTATGTTTGAACTTTCGAAGTCAAAGGTAAAATTTCTTTCCAAATATAGAATGATTTTTTTTAAATCCTGTAAGTTTTGACAATGTGAATTGAAAGATTCTGGCAGCGAAGGGCTAGAACCAGAATTTGTTCAACTTTAGACGTATTTCGGCTCAAATTGTTGTAACTAAAAAATAATGTAAATAAATATTTTGGAAATAAGTGGAAAGAAACCATCCCAATCACCATTCGCACTTACAAATAATTGACTAATTTAATTGGCATCACGAAGGTATGCTAAACATAAGATTGCAAACTAAATAAATAAATAAAAAATACTTATTCTTAACACCAGTTCCGCTGTCGTATGTTATTCGTATAACTATTATACAATCAAACTACCTACATATTTACTCTAGGGGCCAAGGTTAAAAGGAAAAATGTTATCATACTAAGAGGAAAGATTTGTATTTTTGTATGTTTGTAATTAATAAACTCAAAAAACTACTGAACCGATTTCAAACATTTTTTCACTATTAGACTACTACTTTTTACTGCGGGAACATGCCTTATTCCCACGGGAAAAACAGTTAACGCGGGCGGAGCTGCGGCGAAAAGCTAGTAGCAGATAACTTCAATACCGTTGACACGCTCCAACAGGTGAAAAACATTTAAATACATAAAATTACATAAATAATAACAATACAGGGTCTTAGTGGCATCTTAGCAAAAGCTGAAAAACATCAAAGAAATTTTTATCAGCAACAACACACCTACAAAACAAGAGTTTGTTTCTGGGAAAAGTTTATCAGCATGTCCTCTCAGTTTTTGCTAAGTCTATTTATCAGAGTACTCTATGAGTTTGATAATAAATTAGAATGACTAAATCTTAATGCACAATAAAAATCGTACGGACTAATTTTCTCAGAAAGAACATTAAATAAAAAAAACAAATCCCGCTACAAAACCATTACTTAATCCATTCAACAACTATAAAAGAGCTGATAATCTTCAAATATTTGAAGATATATTCTTGAATCATAGCTCAAACACTCTTGCAAACAAAAAAAACTAGAGCAAAATCGGCGCATCCGTTTAGGAGCTACGATGCCAAAGAACAGACAGACAGACAGATCGACAGACAGACCAGACCGACAGACAAACACACGTACGACTTATAACATCCCTCTTTTTTTTCGGGGGTTAAAAAATACATCTAATAACAGTCTAGTTAGATTTATATAATTTAACCTACAATACCAAGAATTTTTAAACATACTCGTAGCTATTAATAAAATAAAGCAACAAGAAAAACAGGTTCAAAGTAGAACTAGTATTTTTTGTATATTTATTGACTTGATTTTGATTAAAATGCCTTTAATAATGCGCCTAGTGGCTCGACGAGTGACTTCTTTGAATATTAAATTTAAACTAAATAATACATACAACAAGGGTCAAATTTAGGTCATCTCGTATTGATTCTATAAGCAGATATTTTTAAGATTTTGTAGCTCAATGGTAGAAAGTCCCTTTCGTAAATGAGGATCCGGTTTCAATTCCCGGTGGGAAGACTTTGCTTAATTTGTTTACAATATTAAATTGATTTTAGACTAAATAATGATGATCTTAAGCTTTTTCCGTCGAGTTGGAGGAATATGCTCAGAGCCCTATGTCCCTAATTAAAGACTACAGGATTGATGATGATGATGCTTTATGGGGGTTACGAGAAATGTAATAACATTGACAATGAATGTAGGGGAACCTTTTACTGACTGCGAGGTACGCACCTACATCTCGAGCAATTAGACTCCTCAACGAAATTGATGCGCTCCAACAAAACAGCTGATATATTTCACGCAAGCCTTTCCGATTTTGCTACATATTGTACTAGTTACCTAAGTTAGATGTAAGAGGGGGTTTTCCAACAAAAATACAGAATGAACTACTCCGTGTGTCATTTATTTTATGCGTGTCGACTTCTATTTCTAATACTACTAGTTTGACGTAACAGATATGGTAATATTTATGATAGTCGTTTATGTGGTTTCAGATACGCCTGCAGGGCCCCAGAACATGGGCGAGCCGTCAGGAGCGGCTGAAGATTGAAGTTCACGCACTAGCAGTAAAATAAGAACGCTGAACTGATTGGGCCGAACTGGTTCATATTTACATTTTATACCTACACAAACAAGTCAAGTATAAACTCAACTAAGAAACACTGCCGTCAACTGGAGTCAACGGAAGAAATGAAGGAAAATGGACGAGGATGACGTATGAATGACGAAGGAATTCCGAAATAGAATGTTTGAATTTAGACGAGAAAGAAATGGAAAATGATGTGGAAAGCATCTCGTTACAACTCTACGTTTGTTCGTTGACAACAATCATTATAAACAAAATAATTATATGTAGGGACATCTTACATATGGCCATCTGACCTCGAACTAGGTGTTGGATAACTGATATACACACTTACATTATATAATATAGAGATAGATAAATACATACTTTTATAAATTTTCAACATCCAGTCGCAAGGCAAACATAAGTGCTCTTATCCAGGATCATTTCTTCCAGTCAATATAATATTGAAAGCAGCGAAAGGCCTTATTGCTCAATAAGGATTTCTTTTAAGCAGTCTGTTATGACGCGATGACGGCTTTTATTCTTATCAGGAAAATATCGTATGTATACACACGGGAGGAATAAGTCAGCGTAGTTGTCGTAAGTTCGGAAACCATAATGTTTACTTTATGTAGATACGTCACTCGGGCAAACTCACTTTCTTTATGTGAAAGTGCAAGACTGTTTGCCTTGGAATGCCAGCATCTGCACTTACTCGCTTTTAGCTGTCATTGAAAGTAATGCTAAAATAGTAGTTAGAACTTCTTCGAACCCCATCCATAACCCACCTAACAACTCCTCGTTTTTCCAAGAGACCTTGGTCTGATTGCCAAAACCTTATAAACTTTATGCATAAATAAATAAATAGAGGTTGATTTTTTTTTGCTATATGGTCAAATATTAAAGAACTTATAAGAATTTTGGTGTCCCGTTTGTATTGACGTGTTTTACCGAGTTCTGTACACCCTTGCTCTGGTGTGAACATTATCACCATAATGAGCAGAAATAAAAGCACACTTATCCCGAGAGCTACTAAAAGCAATTTAATCTAAAGAGTTATGTATTTCTGAATGTAAATTATTAATAATATATTTTTTTAAAGGATATTTTTTGTATTTTTTAAATTAAACTCTACCTTTTATCTAACTTTTTTCAATAATAATAACAATAATAAATTTATTCATCAAACTTAATCTAAATACAAATAGAAAACAAGATGAGATCATTTTTTGCTTATTTTGAAAAGCATCTGTGATCGTTTACTTATTTATTTTATATTTCAAACATCGTCTGTCACTGTTCGGTTAATGCTAATAAATAGGTATTACGCTTATCATGCGATCCCACTGTACATAAACTAAAAAACTTGAACACGCAATTTCGCAGAACCACGAAAAAGGAATTTGGCTGGTCTAATCTACGGGCGTAACCACGTAAGCGTAACTGTTACGTGGTTAGTTACGTTACGTGAAACTACTGCCATAATAGTAACTGGTCAAACGCTGAAATCAATGAACTATGAACAAGTAGATGTAGCTTTACTATTTTTAAATAGATTTAGTTATGTTTGATGAACAAGTTTATTGATATGAACGCCAGCAAAACTTCATAATACTCGTAATAAGAACTGTTGTACGTTGAAGGCGAAAAATAACAATAACAATCAAATAATTTTTCTAAAAAAAAAAAGCTATTTAAAGGATTATTTAAATCCTGGATATCGCAGTTAAGTGCTCCTTACAAGTGCAAGTATGTTGGCGCCCATTTCCATTTTGTATCTATCTTTTGTATATTTAAGGGTTGTGCAATTCTAAGCTAAGAGCTACATAGCTTTTACATTTAATTACAGAGACCACGGTTTAGAAAAGGACATTCTCAGTCAAAGATTTTGAGCAATTTTCCGTAGAAACTGAATATTTTTCTTCTCCAAGAAGAAAAGTTCCTTTTGAAATTGGGTTTTTGACATTTGAAATGTCCTGTCCCTTATATCTCGGAGAGTAGTGGTAATAAGATACCTATTAAAAAAAAACTCAAAAGACGCGTATTCACGAAAGCTATGAGGTAAGGTTCAAAAAGAATTATTAGAGAACAAAAAAATATTCTTTCTTTTTTCGAATATTTGCTTCTCTGGTGCTCGATATTTTCAGAAACAAATAATTCTTAAAAATTAGAAAAACTCCTCTGAACAATTAATTAGCTACAATTGAAGTCTAAAACAAAGACGATCGGGTTAAGGGTTTGCCTTGTAGAAAATTAACCTTTGTGAAAATAGTCAATAAATCAGAACGAAATTTTCACATTACAAATTAATCTGCTCGATAGACGTGTGAGATACGAAATCTGTGACGTCATTTAGTCTTACACCCTGTAAAAACGCTTAAGTTATTCATCTAGGTATAGGTAATTACCAAAGTACATACTTTGAAAAAATAATAATGATAGGCCATGTGTTGTTAGCCGATTTACCGCTAAATAAACGCAGAATCTGACTCCAATTATTCCAATTAAAATAGTTTTAGTAACGTTTTAACTTTCATCATAATAATCACTATTACATAAAGGTAGAGTCACCATTGAAGAATTTTCTTTACATAAAAAGAAAAAAAAAAGTTTTTTGTACTAATATTTGCATACGTAAATTCATTAAAATTCTCATAAATTATTTAAAAAATATCGTGAGCAGTTGTCCTTAATTAAAAACTACTTTTTTCAAACGAATAAATTAATAAACAATTTTGGTATTTGCTCATTAAATTCTCGTGTGAATGCAAAAGTTTGCTGTTTATTTATGTACATATTTGTAGGTATAGTACATCTCTTCTTGTCTTAGGTAGTACCTATTCATATAGGTACTACCTAAGACATTGCTATTTTCTTAAATAGCAATGTACAGGCCCTCGCGAACAAGCATTCGTGCTGAAGTGCAGTTGTCTTAAAAATACTCCAAGAGTGATACTCAAGAATCAAACTCTTATGCTACAGAATCACGCTCATTTTCGTAAAAAGATAAGTTAGATTATATATAATAATAATAATTTTGGTTTAGTAGTTTGTGCAATCACGGTGAAGTGCGGAATAAGCTGAACACGCGTACATCAATTTTAGTCTTTATTTAATTAACATAAAAATGATGCAAACAAAGTGTTTATCTAAGTATGACTGTTGACTGTAGGTACATCAAAACGCAGAGACCTAAATTCAGACCACAAACTGCAAATGACGTTCTTAGAAAACGCGCGGAAAACCTAGCCTAGTGTTAGCTGAGCCTCAAATGACAGGGCATCATTAAATCCGACCTCAGCGCATGCCATCGCCTCATCAGCCCAAAACATTAACGGTACCATCATAGGTCCGCGATTCACTCTTACTTTCGCACAAGTTCTGATAGCCTGGTAAATTTAGCTCTGAATACAGTAAGTAGAAAACGCAAGACCAGTGAAAATTAACACCAAAAGTCATGTCAACAATTTTAAAGCCTCCGGTGGTGTACGCGTGGTTTGATAATTAACAAGTTTTAACTTAAATATCTAACATTAATGAAAGTGTGTGAATAAGTAAAGGTAAAGAAAACTTACACTTAACAAAATCCTTTTGGGCAGAACAAAGTTAAAACTCCACAAAAGTTATACGCGCGAAAGTATCCACCTGTTTTAAAGTGTGTCGAACGGAACGTGTGCGGTGTTTGACACACTAAACACGACTGCGGCGAACTGGCTGGTTTGCTGGCAGCTTCAAAGAAACTTAACTTTCTAAATTCGAATTCGCGAATCGAACAGGTGAGGTGGGCCGGTCAGAGAAATGGTAGTATGATAGTGTAGATGCGGAAGAAACGGTCAGTGACTTCGTGAAATGGAGTACGCTACGTCCTTGGCGCTAACATTTTTTTTAATGCTAGAAGCAATGGCAGAGGCTAAAAACGGCCATGT
Organism: Teleiodes luculella; assembly: GCA_948473455.1. Lineage (NCBI taxonomy): Eukaryota > Metazoa > Arthropoda > Insecta > Lepidoptera > Gelechiidae > Teleiodes > Teleiodes luculella. The sequence goes on from OX419600.1 coordinate 11,756,418, forward strand.
TTGTTTGCAAAGCGTTATCTTGCATATAATCTTGTTTACGTCAGAGGAAGTTGTCTTGAGAAATAACTTTATTTATTTACAAAGTTTTATCTTATACCATTACTGCTAAAATAATGCCAGCGCCCAGCATCTAAAGTTGAACGTCGTTTATATTTATACCTAGTACCTAGTACTATCGAAAAGTATTTGTTACGATATCTAGTACCTCATCATCTCAACCGAAAGACGTCCACTGCTGGACAAAGGCCTCCCCCAAAGATCTCCACAATGATCGGTCCTGCGCTGCACGCATCCAGCGGCTTCCCGCGACCCTCACCAGATCGTCGGTCCACCTCGTGGGGGGCCTGCCCATACTACGTCTTCGGCGTCGGTTCTACGCGCAATGTGCTCAGCCCATTGTCAATTAACTTTAGCGATTCTTCGGGCTCTGTCGTTGACTCTGGTTTGCCTGCGGATCTCATCATTCCTGATTCGATCACGCAAGGAAACTCCAAGCATAGCCCTCTCCATCGCTCTTTGGGTGACTTTGAGCCTTCTTATGAGGCCCATCGTAAGCGACCACGTCTCAGATCCTTAAGTCATCACTGGCAACACACATTGGTCAAAGACTTTAGACTTAAGACACTGCGGTATTTGGGACGAAAAGATATTACGCAACTTCCCAGTTGTAAATTGTAGGTATGTATCCTGACTAACGACTAGAAAAAAAATAACTTGTTCTAATGCGATTTAGTCACACACACTTATTATTTTTTCCTCACTTCTAACTAATAAAGCATATGAACAGAAAAATAAAAAAGCCTCACATCATGCACTTTTAATGTTTCTGACAAAAGTCGTTATATTAAATTAGTTCCGTTGAAATTCCTCAATATAAATAGATATAGAAGGCTTATAAAGCGAGGGTTTTTATTTTTCTGGTAGGGCTTTAACTATGCATTCCTATCTCTCAATTTATTTATAAGGAAAAGCAAACAACAGTAATTTCTTACAGAATTTAAAATAAAAGATTTAAAATCTGTTAATAAAAATGTTAGGTATTTATTTTTATTATAACTTCCTCAGCCATCAACGTCTTTCCCAGTTCCTAAAATATCTTATTTTCTATTATCATTTTAAATATTAAAATACAAATTCTTAACTTAGTACCTACATTTAAACTTATTGCAAAATCGCTCTATAAAATCGTTTCTATGTATTGTTCGATAAGCAATTCCCATAAAAATAATATTGTATTGTAGAGTTTTTAGCGTTAAAATAAAATGTACAAAATCTAAAGTATTTATTCTCAAAATGTTAGGGTATGCTATTAGGATATTGCTTATTGTAATTTTACAAATAATATTTTCACAATGTGTTATACCGAGTACGGGCACTTTAAGTGTAAGAAAGGGTAAGATTTTGTAGTTTTTTATAAGTTAAACTGTTGGCAGTACAATGAATTTCAGAACTTAACTAAATAATATGACATCGTGGAAAAGGATAGAGGCTAGGTACTATAGATAGGATATAGATAGGATAGGATAGATAGGATAGGATAGATACTATACTTTAAGACAAACAAACCACAATACTACTGAAAAAGAATTCCAAAGGTCGGAAGTTAATAAAAAGCAATTTCATAGGACACCTCTTATTGAGAGTCTATTTTCTATTTTTATTTCAAGGTAGAACCAACAGTTACCAAAATTTGAAAAGATTATAACATAGAAACTTAATAACCAATTAGAGGTTCTCACAGATAGAAACTAAATACACTTAAAGACTTACAAAGCTAACCAGCACCAAACAGATAGAATAAACATTACATTCAAGTCATCAATATAGATCTTAGCCTAGCCATAGTCTATCGCTGCAAGTTCCTTACAATTTTATTTTACGCCTTACGTAATTCTTGATGAAGATGTCGTCAACATAGTAGTAGTACCTACCTACTCATTAAACTAAGCAACTTTCCCTAAGGAACATAGGCACACATTCAAATTTTCAATCAACTTGTTATGCAAAGTAACCGGTCACGTGACCTGAATTTATTGATTTCAAACAAAATTTACAGTATAGTATGACAGAATCATTATATCACTAAAGCACTGAAAACTTAATTATATACATTTAATAGAGGAATATTTTATAATGTTTCAGCATATTCGCAACATAATAATGATAAGATAAGATTAGCTATAAAGTCAGAAAATAGGTCAGTGTGAAGTTTATAAATATGAAAATTTGAAATTGTGAGAGAAAATTCACTTTCATGAGTACTACCACTATGTTGCACAATGTATAACCAAACACGACATATAGCCGCAATCCAGTAGTAGACTTTTATACTAAGGCTTTTGACTAATAAAATGATTATCTTTCGATTATTATCTAGTCGACAGCAAACTAATAGAACGCAAGCGAATGGACACACTTGAAATGTGCCGAATCTTCGAGAAGGAGCGTCTCAAATACGACTCGAAACCAAAGAAGAGCTTCGGCAAGACCAGGAGGAAGAGAGAGATAGGATCTAACAAGATCGGCGCAGTTTCCACGATGAGAGAAGAGGACGTACAGAGGGTTGAGAATATCGTTGATAAGTTATACGATGACTTGATGGAGGAGGGCAAGCATATACACTATAGGAAGAGGAAGAAGGAGAAACTTACGACTAAGGCTAATAAGCTGAATGAGGTTGGTTACCATCAGTTTTGATGTTATTAGAGCATTTAACATAGTTTTGACTATTAATTCTACATTAGCCGGAACAAATCGTCCACAACTCAGAATCGTCTTAGTTTTTGTACAATGAATCATTTCATGAGCAAATTGGGGACATTCATTTGGATGACTTTTTTTTACTGACCTAAATTCAAATTCAAAATTATCAAACAATCTAAGGGAGGCGATGCGATATCAATTTGAACATAACTGGCAAGTTCGCGCAATGTGTGCGCTGCTGTGGAGAACAACCCGCCGAAGAAACTCCACAGGATCGCATCTTTTGCACTTTCCTTTATTTTATTTTTTATTGTTTTTTACCCTACTACCTAACCTAACCTACCTACGCTTGTATCGCAAGCTAGACGTACGAGTATTAAACTTTACTGGACTTGCTATCCCAATTTTGTATGATGGTACCTACCTATTTGTATATTTATTTATATAGTAGGTACATATAAGCTGAAAGAGTTTCTCAAACAACCGCTCTCATCCTCCAATAATACACTAAGAATTTTAATTCTCTGCCAGGTCATAAAGTACATCTTTAAGAATGGCAGATTAAGCGATAGATGGCCAGTAGTTACTAATTCTTCACCAGTGCTAGCCAAATCCACAGAATCTAGAAAGAGATATCGATCCTCCCTTGTTGGATGTAGATAACCAAGGTTAACCATCTGTTGCAGAATCTCTTCAACAACTCCAACAGAAGGTTTGACTTCGCACCAGCGTTCCTCCTCGGCCCCGAGCCTCCGAATGGCAAGGCCGTCCCTCCTGAGACAGTTCCTGTACCTTGGATCAAGAAGTGGAAGCATGCGATCATACCTTATTTTATCGATCCCAAAACCTATGGTGGGTGCTTAAACTACTTACGCCTTACTTCAACTCGCAGTCCTTTGCTTTTTCAGAAATCTGTTTGTGTAAACAATGATCACGTTAAGTTAAAGAGTAAAATGTCCTGACCCATTCAAAAATGCTATCATCATTTCCGATATGGCGTAAAGCCTCGTTAATTTCCTTCTCCACAATTGTTGACTCGACCGAAAAAAAAAGGGGTAGTGGGGAGTTCAATTAATTTGTAATTTTTGTCAATATGTTTAAAAAGAGTTATTAGTCTACATCGATTATATTTCGTACCTTGTTTCAACCCTATTTATTTGAAGATTTGGCGATATGATCCTTTATTGGCAACATTTAGAGAACCTCCACAGTTAAATGAACGATTCCTGGACATTTAAAAATTTAAATATCTGACCAGCACGCCTGCTTTAAAGCTTTGCAATTATTCAAAAGCTCCGTTCAGTGACTCATCAATATATTTACACACTTAACATACACGCAACAGAGAATACACACGACAAGCTCACTGACACTGACATGCTCTTTGACATGCTCACGATAAGCTCACTGATACTGACACGCTCACGATAAGCTTACTGACACTGACACGCTTTTTGACACGCTGACGATAAGGTCACTGACACGCTCGCGATAAGCTCACTGACACTCTTTGACACGCTCACGATAGGTCACTGACATTGACACTCTCACTATAAGCTCATTGACACTGACACGCTCTTTTGCCTAACGGGATAAACTAACAGAAAGCCCAACCTTAAACCAATTTTATCAAAGTGTTTAGGTTAAATTATTTTAATTTCTCTCTCAATCTAATGCCCAGTAACATGCGTGATAGTCCAAATCTTAAGAATGCTTAAAGAAATTGAAATTATTTCTAGTCTTACCCATTATATGATCTGAGAGAATACTTTGAACTTTGTAAAAAGTTATAGAACTACTGTAACTATTTAATTTATTGTTGTATTGAATTGAGCGTTATTTACTTTTTATACTTATTTGCATGCCGATGTAATATGTTGGTTTTTATGGCAAATAAAATTATCTTATCTTATCATATCTTATCTTATCTCATCTTATCTTATCTTATCTAATCCACAAATAGACAGTGGCCTAGCAGACGTGATCACATCAGCGTTTGACTACTTCGAGCGCGCCACCTGCATCCGCCTCCAGCGTCTCCGGGAGAAACCCACGGATGAGCAGTCTATGGCCAAGGTGGAATGGGTCTACATCAGCAACCCAATGGGGATACGGCAATGCGTGCATAGCAACGAGCGGATACCTAATAAAGGAGTGCAAGTGGGTTTCAATAAAATTCATACTTAATAATATTCTTCGCAGTAGGACAGAACAGGACAGTGACAAATAAAACAGCTTCTTAGACAGTCTTATCACTAGGATAGCAACTTCTTCCAAACAACTTTTATGTTCGTTTACGGTACATTGACCAACTGCTATTAAATAATGAATACTAAATTTCTTGAGTGTGCCATCAGTATCGGGTATCGTCCTTGTCGAATGCGTGTTATTCGACAAAGATGAACATCATGATGACGTAGGCTTGTGTCAAGTCACGTGGTCGGAGTAGAAGACCTTGTTTTCTTAGACCATGCCCTCACATTAAGGGTGTCAAGTTCAAGAAACAACGTGAAATGCGTATTTGGTGCGTCAACCAATTGAACTTAGGATCAACAAACGCGCATTGTTTTCATACCTTGAGGGCATGATCGAAATGCAATGCATGCAATTTTAAATTTTAATTGTTTACCCTACTTGAGATAGTACTTTGACCCGACTTCATATTCAAATTGTCATGTCGTTAAGTGTTTGATCCATATTGAACATCTTCCGGCTGAAGAAAGGATGATATCTAACTGATAATATCCATATTTTTTGAAGTTGGTGCTTGCTTGCGTGCTTATCTTGTGAGTTTCGAGGTTAATAAACTACATCACAAACCCTCCTGGTGTCAGAATTACTGAGCCGCTTACGGCTTCAAACAATCTTAATATGGAACATGGTCCAAGAAAACAAGGTCTAACAACAAGCCTAAGTCATTTTGCGCAGTTCATCTTTGTCTATTACACGCATTCGACAAGAATGAACAGGCAAAATGACGTAGAAATGACGTAGGCTTGTGTCAGTCACGTGGTCTAATTGTTAGACTTTGTTTTCTTGGACCATAATACGTAAGAACCGGAAAACAATGCGTTAATAGCCGCGGGGAAACAGCTAGTTTCTAATATTATTTTATTGAATTTCTTCACGTTCCACAGATGGTTGTTTTTGGTTACGACTGCATGTCGACCGGGGAGATAGTTCACGAGGTGATGCACGTTTTGGGCTTCTCCCATGAGCACACCAGGCCTGACAGGGACCAATATGTCACCATCATGTGGGACAACATTAAACCTGGTGAGAATTCTGATCGTTTTTACATCTTAGAGAATAACATTAAAGTAAAGAATTTAAAAACTCCCGCCGCTGTTAAACCGTTACTTGTTTCTTTCAACAACTAGAAAAGACCTGAAATCTTCAAATGGCTGAAGATATTTTCTTGGATCATAGTTAATAACATTCTCGATTGTGAGACCTTGCAAGCAAAAAAAACTAGATCAAAACCGGAGCATCCGTTTAAGAGCTACGATGCCACAGGCAGACAAGTCAAACTTATAACATATATTTTTCGTCGGGGGTTAACCACTTTCGACATATCGATAGAAACAAAAGCCAATATTGGTACGTCAAAGGCGAACCGTCTCAAAATAATATTATTGCCCAATTCTTACTGTTGGATCCATCTATTTCTATACCGGATACGAAACGGCGAAAAACCTTACATATACAAATAATAATACCTACTTACTTACATATTACCTACTACATTTTTAAGGTTACAAGAAATACTTCCTGCTTCGTCCCGACGACCAGCTCATACGGTTGCCGTACGATTACTCGAGCGTACTACACTATCCGCCGCGGGCTTTCTCCAAGAACGGACAGATCACTGTGTCCGCAAAGGTATGGCAAAACATAATCAGGGCACATTGCGCGTAGAACCGACGGTCGATGGGGTAAAAAAGATTCTTAAATGGCGACCGCGACGCGTCGTAGGCCTTAGGCCCCAACAAGATAAACTGAAGATATGGTGAGGATCGCGGGAAGTCAAGCAGGACCGATCGTTGTGAAAAACTTTGGGGAAGGCCTTTGTCCAGCTGTGGCCGTCTTTAAGCTAACATCACGGTGATGATGGCAAATCATAATTATCCACCACTGAGCAGATTGTATACTACCTATTCTAAATACTTCGCTTCACCAGGGTTGATCACCGAGACCACCGAGACGCTCGGTAACCTAGTCAGGATGCTAAGGGGCCGTCCATTAATCACGTGAGGCTTGAAAGGGGGGGGAGGGGTTTGGATGGGTTAGGGGTTAATTTCAGAATAAAATAAGGTTGTACTTTATACCTGTATTTAAAGATAATCTTCTAAAAATTTTAAGATTCTTTGCAGGTACTAAAAATAAACGTGATGTTGAGTGGGGGAGTGGGGGGTAGTCTTAAACCTCACCACGTATCACCAAGGGGGAGGGGGGGTTTAAAAATGCAAAAAAAAAAGATCACGTGATTAATCTTAGAGGAGATAAAATGGCTCGAGTTATTCTATACCCAACACGTAAAATAGGCGCTTAAATAGATCCGCTGAAAACAGTCCGTTGTCCAATACCAGTAGGTACAATCAAGTGCTTGTGGAGTAATAAGAACACTTGGAGCACTTTTTAAATTACAATTTATTTTCGGTATATTTCTTGATCTTCAAACCTTCATAATACACGATTCGACACGAGTCGCAAAGATAACTAAATCAAACTGAGAGACAATTCAGTATTTAAAAATAAATAGCTTTACTAGATATATTATGGCATTAAAGCCAGTCTCAAATCAAAGGAGTCGCAAATTCGATTATGCAAACTCCACATTACCTACTTTCTTACACCAACAGGCTGGAGTGAAACTCGGGCAACGCGAAGGTCTCAGCGAAACAGACGTGGAAAAAGTCGCTATGATTTTCGGAAACGAATGCGTGGACCGCAATAAGGATTACTTGCTCACGACCTGCCCCAGCGTCGTGAAGCCGAAGAAGAAGACCAAGGCAGCGAGTCCCTCAGAGATCAAGGACTATTTCCAAGATAGGTTATGGTCTTTCGGGATTGTGAATTACAAATTCAAGGATGCCATGGAGTTCTGTAAGTATTATAAATAAAATAACACGTTTTAGTGTAAAAATAATGATGATAAGAAGCAGTACGTATGTATTATATTATTATATGGGGTAGGGTAGTTAATATTTGTAATGTTAGTTTACATAGTGTCAGATAATAATAATTACTTTTATGTATACCTATACATACATGGACAGGAAGGGGTGGAGACTTCTCAAGAAGGCCCTCTGTACCATTGGGGTACCATAGGACAACAACATGTATGTACCAACAGAAGCCAAGCGCATATGTTGGACATTCGCACTACGTAATTCGCCCCTACTGCTACGGAATACGGGCGCTCTCAAGGTCAACACGTCCAGCTGCATGTGCTGACAGTAGGCAGCACAGTAGTACATAATGGAACTTATAAATAAATATTGTTATTGTTAACAGCCGCAGAAGAGAAAGAAAACATTCAATCAGTAATCAAGCACATAGAAAAGGAGACATGTTTAGAGTTTAAAGATATGAATGAACAAGATCCGGAAGAAGAAGAAGTTGAAGGTGATGATGACGACGATGATGGTAGCGGTAGTAAAGAAATGCAACCTAAAACTGTGGACATTCCAAATACAGGTGAAATGGAACTTTTCCATATAAAACAATGTACGTTCGCAAGAATTTAGCTATAACGCAACAAATTAACTATTTGTGAAGACTTCTTACTCACGGCCATTAGACTCCGTGTAAGGCCGGTTTTACAGATGCGCCGTCAAGCAGCGCCGTTCATATGCGCGCACTTGTAAATTCACTAGTAGCTTTGATCCAAGCTCACCGCGTTTTTCATAGGTCCGCCTTGTGTCAAGCGTATCTTGTTAAACGCGCTGTTCGAAGGCGCGACTGTGAAACCACCTTTAACCACCCCTATACATACTTATATAAATATAAAACCCAGAATTTTTTCTATTTATATACTCTAACATAGACACTAGGCAAACACAAGTGCTAATCACACAAAAGTTCGCCCTGGGCGAGTTCGATTCGAACCTGCAACCCAGTGCTTCGAACTCAGGTGCACTACATCTAGGCTACGGGGACAACATATTTGTGAAGATCTATCTCTTACATTTTTTTAAATAATACTATTTTTAACTAAATTGATAAGTTTCAATAAATCTATCACTTAACCTTTTTTATTATTATTAGATATTCAATTTATCAAGTGAACCGCAATGATCAAATTTCTAATTTTATAGTAAACCCGTCATCGCAAGCTGCGGAAGAAGCGACGGGCAACTCCATCGATAATGAAAATGAAGAAGGCACTAGCCCAGCACCTGCAGATGAAAACAGTGAAACTACTGCTGTAGAGGGAGAGAGCACTCCGATCCCAGAAGCAGACAATAAACCTGACGAACCTGCAAAAGATGATCCCAGCGATCAACCTTCGCCCGTCCCTGGTAAGGTCGTATCGCTTGAAGTCGAAAATACTACAACAGGTAAGTTTGCTCATGAATTCCTTCGTACCTATTCTATACAATATTGGGCTTAATTCTGTCAAATTATACTGTAAAGTTAAACTAAAGGTCTTGGTATTTTTCGTTATAATATGGGAATCGAAAACCATGGGATATGAAAATAAGAGCATCTGTCAAATTAAGCGTAATTTAGATGGGATGTTTTCGCGTGCCTGCTAAACTAGTGTGAACTAAGCTTAAATTCGATGTTTTAGGTCTCTACATTTTAAGTTGACAATCACCAGTTTCTTTTCGTTCTTATGAGCGTGAAAAGGACATTATGGTTTTTTAAATTTACGAGTATGTTAGATAGAGGGTAAAACGTAGAATTGCGCTTATTCTTTAAATGACACAATAAAACACACAATACTGAAAGATACAGAAGAATCAAAAAGCGGCTGTAATAGACTACACTTTGAAAATATCAAAGGTAGTTTGTTGTACCTAAAAATAATAAAATTTCCTTTCAGCTGCTCCGAGTCGCCGAAAGAAGCGAAGTCTTAAATCTTCTTTGAGAAGGAAAATGAAGCGGCCTAAGCATGTGAAGAGGAGACACGCTGACTCTGTCCTCGTGCTCACAAGGTCACCAGAACCTGGTTGCAAGTGCCCTTCTCCTGGAAAGAGCCAGAGCGAATCAGTACGTAAACATTCTTAGATCATTGATTGATGATCCTTCCGACCGTTTTCGGTCATGGCGATCACTGCGACTTCTAATTAGTGGAGCGCTGCTGGAGTACCTGAGGATGGCTTAGATATTTACGGCGATAAAGACACTGCTGCCGCTAAAACTCAGAAACACTTTTCGATAATTCGATAGCATTAAGAAAGTGTCATGGTCCTATGATGACTGGGGCCATTATTTTCCATTTGGGAAGCGCGGATTCTTCGGGTCCACACTTCCTTTCTAAGAATTGTTCATTAACTGCCCGTATTTGGCTACTCTAAAATCCCTGAATCAAGGTAAATAGGCCTTAGTCGACTTCACACGCTTAGAAAGCTACATTCACCCTGAGCAACATAGGCTACCTATTACCACGGCAAAATGCCTCATTCCTCGGGAAAAACGGTAAGCGCTGGCGGAGCCGCGGCGGAAAGCTGTTGGAAATAAAAATGGTTTTGTTTGCCAGGTTCTAGAGCTGAGTGCTGACTGCTTCAACTCTGTGAACGATCTCCTGCACGTGTTTGTCCACGTGCTGGGTTTGGAGCACCAGCACAACATGCACGACAGAGACGAATTCCTGCACATCGTCTGGGATAAACTCACACCTGGTCTGTTCTTACGAGTATATTTGTTGATAATCAGAGACGGAGCCCCTCCTTCACGATGTTTTTTAGTATCAACGCGCTAGGCCGTGGTCCGAGGCTCCCTTGAGCCGCCCCTAGACGCGTTGGTATATGACTTTTTTTGGGGTACAGTCTTCCGCTCCCCCGCAAGTCCGATGAAGCTTGATCCGTCGTACTTTTTCGACTCAAGCATAGGTCGATTCAAAAAAAAAAGTATTTATTTAGTAGCTTTTTTTAATTGACCTTTGCTTGTGTCGAAAAGGTACGAAAGTCATAATCAAAAGTCTTAGGAAACGACACTGGAAAGTTCTGGGCGGTTCGTGTGTCTGTGGCTTTACGCGATATTTATCATCATCATTTTGCATGGTGCTTTACTATTAATATTACTGCACTTTCCAGTACAATACAATACAAATATACTATATTGACACCCAGAAAAAAACTGAAATATGAAAACACAAATTCAACATACGGAAGTCAACAGGCGGCCTTATTGCTAGCAATCCCTTGCAGGCAACCTTAGGGTAAGGGAACTGCGAAAGAGATAATACTATGCAGGTCGGTTGCGACCTACCTAACTAGTACCTAGTAGCTAGATAGAGCCGCAAGAACGTTCCTATTAGCGAGCTATCACACTGGCGACAAAGACAAAGTCGTGCAAAAACGAAAAGGGACGCAGTTATGCGCAAGAGTGAGCGCGATGTATTTGTATCTCATTCTAACGCATATCTGCGTCCCTTTTCGTTTTTGCACGACTTTGTCTTTGTCGCCAGTGTGATAGCTCGCTTAGAATGGAAAGCTCAACTTCGAGACAGGACACGAACGTCATTATTGACCCAGATTTTCACCTGTTTAAATTAAGGTCATAGGTAGATAGATATAAAGCTTTTCCACATCATTTACTTTTGTGGTGTCGTGACGCAGCGTTTTGAACCAATTTCTAAGCTCATCCAACCATAAATACCTAGATAGATAGTTTCTAGCGCAACTTTTGAAACTTAGGGCCCCGTCACTGCTTCGCGCGGCGCGAACTGCGAAGACATCAGTGCTAAATACCTGCCAATTGCCTAACGTTCTGGCAAGTTTAGCGCGCTGCCACACTAACTAAACTGTGACCAGGGGGTTAATGTTTGTAACTCATTTTATAGAAATCAAAGAAGAAATGCGAGAGAAGCTTCCCCCGGCCGCCGCAGTGGGCTTCCCCTACGATTACCAGAGCGTCATGCACTATCCATGGTTGCAGATCAAGGATGGTGTTACTAGTATCATGTATCCTATTTGGGTAAGTCATTGCTTAGATTGACCCAGGTAAACCCACCCAGGGTGCAGCATTCACCTTTGTGCTTATTCGCCAATTGTCGTGTGGGCTTCTTGAATTACCAACCTCACACACCCTGGTGTCAGAATTATTGAATCGCTTCTGTCATTCTGGCTGGCTTCTGGCTTCTGTCATGGCTCGTGCACCGATTAAATCCGTAGAAGGTAGCGGGAGAGGAAACTCTTCACTCCAGTGTTCTTCTTCTTTCCAATGTTCTTCTTCTTTTCGTAGATCATCCACTAAATTTATTAACCGTGGAGTCAGGTTTGTTGCCCCAACTGACACTTCTGACATGGCTCGGAACAATGCCCTCACAATGAATATTTTAAATAAACCGTAAATAGTAATATAAGCAGAAACAACCCGAACAGCTAAGATTCGAAAAATAATATCGTTTTAAATCTTTTACGTTTGTCAGAATGACGGCTGGGCAATGGGCCATTGGCAAGGGCTGAGCTCGACTGACGTCCAGAAGCTGAGCTTCCTGTACTTCGAGCAATGTTTGGAGAGAAGAAAGCAAGAGGATAGCGCGAAAGACTCGGAAAAGCAATCGGCTACCAGCAGTCGTCCAAAATAACAAAGTGGTTCTAATTTGTGAAATGTTGCAATAAATAATGTAAAGAAACGTATTTTTTTATTATTTATCTACAATTACTTACATCTTTATTAGGAGTTCTTCTTCTACATGTATCTAATACCAGACAAATGGTAACCTATCACATTTTCGAAAAACTGAAAACCGAATTTCAATATTCCGTAAACGATTCATACATTTTTCAATTTCCATTGTATGACTTGACATATTTTTAAATCACCACAATAACACTTTACAGAATTATTCTTTTTCCGCACAACGTTATTCCGTTTTACGATTAATCTTTTTTACTAAATACCGTAATCTCACTTGGTCTTTTTTTAAACGCTAGATTTTTTTTGTTGTGTTATTTTTATTATTCCGAAGTAACAATTATTATTTTTTATAATTACGACACATAATGTTTTTGGAGTTCGGGGCACCCCGACATCTGTCGGTTAGGTTAGAAGGGTATGGCGGGCGTGGTGGGCGAGCAAAGCGAGCCCACCTCGCCCGCCATACCCTTCTGTTAGGTTTGACATGTATGCATGCCTGCTTGTGCTTGGTTGCATGCTTGCTTGCTTGCTTGTTTGCTTGCATGCTTGCTAGATTGCTTGCTTGCTTGCTTGCATGCATGCTTGATGGAGTACAGAATGTAAAATGGAGAAATTAAATTTGACCTTGCAATATAATGGTTCAATTGAGCTATCGCACATGTAAAAAAATGGTTAACGTTGTCATGGATTTTCGGTATACTGGTAAATAGTTTAGCGGAAATTTGAAACATCGGTGAACAAGTAAAAAGGTAAATTAAAACGCGGAAACATGATACAATGGAAAATGTTATTTCGGATAATAAATAAATTTTCTAACTGATAAATGTCAAAAAGTTAGCGGAATAACAATATTCGGAACAAAAAATATCGGAAATACAATAGGTAACCCAGACAAATAAATGTCTTTGTGTTTGTCAGTCTCTTTGTCTAACAGTTTAGTAAAGAAACCAATGTAAAAAAAAGTAACATATTATAACATACTTCCGAAAATGGTTATTATATTGGATAACATTTAAACATTAACCTAGAAAAAAGCTAGAAAATGACAATGTCCGTTTATTCGTTGTACATACAGCGAGGTAAAAAAAAAACATTTGTATTTTAACCAGGTTTATTGAATGAAATCGGTGCGATCAGAAATTGCATACCTAACCCTCTTAAACCAGAAAAACTTGACTACGATGACACTGAAAATCTCTCATCTATATTGAAGTGAAATCTAGATTCCCGACAGACATTCTAAAAAAAATTGTACCATCATCACGAAAATCAAATACAGTCCTTAAAAAGTTTTTATTAGTTTATAATATTTATGTAGTTCCTAATAATGTAACGTATTAAGCGCTAACGTGTTATAATGCGGCCAACAACGGCCTTAACACAGGCATTTTACATGCTTAGCATGGTCGTTGGTTTGATATTACATACATAATATACTCAGTACTTTTTTTTCTATTTATACTCTAAGCTCAGTACATACCTAGCTCTATTTTTAGATAATAAGCGTTTATGTTGTATATTTTTTTTAATCAATCAATTATTATTATTATTATATTATAAAGTGGGCGAGAGAGAGCGTCGGTGGCCAAGTGGCTAGGCCCGTTGACTTCCGTTCCGAAGTTCGATGTTCAAACCTCGGCACGTACCAATGTGTTTTCGATTTTCGAATTTATATGTACGTTTATTCGACGCTCTTACGGTGATGGAAAACATCGTGAGGAAACCTGCACACACCTGCGAAGAAATTCAAAGGTTGTGTGTGAAGTTGACCAACCCGCACTGGGCCAGCGTGGTCGACTAAGGCCTATTCACCCTGGTATCAGGGTAGGCTCGAGCCCCTCGGTGGGGACATATATGAACTGTTAACGAAAGTGGGTGGAGTTTCTAGCATAGTAGTGGATGGTGCTGGTGGCCGAATCCGTTTAAATGTTTATTGTTGGTAGTCGTTGTCGGTCTGTTGAGACCGCCTATGGTCTTGCTCTATCCTACCACAAGATGCTCTATCTTTTTCTGATATGCAGTGCACTGTACTTCCCTTAATAAATTCTCAATACAATACAATAAAATAAAATTCTTTATTGACACCAAAATATACATAATAATTCATAATTCTCGTCTTAGTAGTACGGTTATTTTGTCCGGTGACCAGATTTTTCATCATTAAGGGTCTAAAAGTAGACTGAAAAGTGGTCACCGGACAAAATAACCGTACTACTGAGACTAAAGGTAATAAATTATTATCTAATGACATTAGTGCATGATGAGTCATCATTGATGACATGATGAGATTGAAGTATGGATCGTAGCAAGGAAGTGGTCTCTGCCTACCCCTCCGGGAAGAGCCGTGACTGTATATAAGTATGTTATGTATTGAAATTTCTTCTTGCCTATAGAATGTGTGTGACTGTGTGTGTCGTCGGGTGGGGTGAAAATAAATCATTTGTTCTAACTACTTTCAACCAGATTTATTGAACGGAATCAAAAGAAATAGGTAATGGTCTATGCAAGCGGAAATTGCATAACCCTCTTAACGAAGGTTTGGAGGGTTGGGGCGTGGCCGACGTGGCCGTAGCTTTTTAAGTGTCAATTGTTCGTTTTCGTTCTGATGGGTGCGTAGGACGGTCTTGCACGTGTCGAATATTTTGTCAACTGTCCTTCTGTTGCATTCGTGGCCGAACGCGAGTCGCAGGCGCATCTTGTCCAGTTGCGACAGTTTATCGGACGGCTGGATTTGTAGACCAGGCATCTGTAAGATCATTTTAAATTTATTTATTCATCCTTAACCCCCGGCCACAGCTTAGCGCGGCGACGGAGCTTTCCTTCCACTTATGTATTTTTGAAAATACTGGACATACAATCTTGAAACGAGTACTGAGTCGTATAGTAAACTAGCCGCCCGCGTTAACAGTTTTTCCGTGGGAATGGGGTATTTTCCCGCGGTAGAAAGTAGCCTATTTCCTTTCCCAAGCTTTGTTCTATCTCTGTACCTATTTCATCAAAATCGTTTTAGTGGTTTGGGCGTAAAAACGTAACAAGCAGACAGACCTCAGACAGACAGATTTACTTTCGCGTTTATAATATTAGTAGGGAAGTAGAATGATTTTTCTGAGGATGTTTACCCAGTTAAATTTAATGTTTAAAATTTACTAGCGACCCGCCCCGGCTCCGCACGGGAAAATGGTTATTGTGGGTTATTCTTGAGTATATTATGCATGTATTATAGATATAAACCTTCCTCTTGAATTCCTCTATCTATTAAAAAAAACGCATCGAAATCCGTTGAGTAGTTTTAAAGATTTAAGCGTACAAAGGGACATAGGGAGGGACATAGGGACAGAGAAAGTGACTTTGTTTTATACTATGTAGTGATGATAGTAATTATATAGGCTCCCACAGAACACTTAATGACGTCATTTTATTTGCTCAAACCAAGACCGGCTCTCGTTTCAAACGAATGTACAAGTCTAAGCAATGATAAATTTAAAAAAAATAACCCCCGACACAAAACCGTTACTTGATCCTTTCAACAAAAAGAGCTGATAATCTTCAAATGGCTGAAGATATTTTCTTGGATCATAGCTAAGAACACTCTCGATTGTGACACCTTGCAAAAAAAAACTAGATCAAAATCGGCACATCCGTTTAGGAGCTATGATGCCACAGACAGACAGACAGACCTCTTTTTCGTCGGGGGTTAAAAAAGAGATCAAACAATCTAAAAGAGGCGATGCGATATCAGTTTGAACACATATTTTATAGTTGTCTATACGCACCATAATAGATATAGTAGCTTGCCCATTCTTGCTAAAGGCGCGGTCGTGGAAATGCATGATGCTCATGGGGTCGTATTCCACCAACAGCTTCTTGTGTCTTGGAATAATGCTGAACAACTGGTGGTAGGCTGACAGAAGGTTACACCAATTATTAGTTGTAGGTTACACACTCAGTCTGGCATCAGTTCAGTCCATCAGTTTGGCCTGGCTTAAAACTGATGCCAGAATGATGGATGAAAGTCACAATACAAACAACACCATCAGTTCTTCAGTCAATGGGTTAGACGATAATTCTCTCGTCATTCTGAACAGACTGATTGGACCAGACTGACGCCAGACTGAGTGTGTAACCTTTGACTTATTACTATGCAAAGGACACGGAATATAAAACACTAGAGGAAGTGGTATGTGGGTGGGGCGGGTCGAGTTTAGGTGTGCCTAACGTTTGCGGAGCTCTGCAAACATTTAGCGTTATTCTGCGCAACGCGCGTAGTGATTGGTCATGTCAATATAAACTTAGTGATCGGTCGACGACACGACGATCGAATGATCGAATGTTTACGGAGCTCCGCAAACTTTACGCACACCCGAACTCGACCCGCCCCGCCCACATGCCACTTCCTCTAGTGTTATATATTTCGTGAATTTCCGTGCCAAAGGAAGAAAAAAGACAGCATCCATGCGATCCACTGCACTTACAACCGCACCCTTTAGTTAGAGACGTAGTCCTTCACGATCCTCAGCATTGAGGGAACGAGAAGAAGACACATTATTTTGCCGCTTAAGTTCGGCGCTTATAGTGTAATTTCGGCATAGTATGTTTAGAAACTTAGTGCTCATCACACACACGGGTATGTTTAGTCCTGACAGGGTTTACCAGCGATCCCGTGGTTCGAAAGCAGGCCCATACTAGGCAAAAAGGAGCAGCTTACCAGGCTGTATATTCTCCCACATGATTCGAATATACTGGTCTCGGTACGGGTGTGTGACCTCGTCATTGAAGCCTATTGCATGGAGCAGGGAATGCAGGATGTCTCGTTGCTTCAAGCAGTCCAGACCAAGGACCAATACCTGAACGTGATCAAGAAGTTAAGTTTAATATTGCACACTGGAAAAATTCAGTAGCGTACATTGAGACTTTGTATTATATTTTAAGAGCCACATTTCAAGTATTCTTGCAAATATTTTTTTTCTATTCTATTCTATTACTATTATTGTAAAAAATAAAACACTAGACTAAGCAGTCATATCAAAGGTCGTATTCATACACTGGAATAAGGGTGGGTACTCACTTAGCCTAAAACGTGAAACGTATCTGGTACTACATCAGCCTGCAAGTATGTACGGCTCGTCCAGCCGCCTTTGTGTTCGCGGTGTAAACGCTACGCTCGCAGCGGGCTCGAGCCTACTTACTCACTTGATACAGTATCACACGTAGAAATGACGTAGGCTTGTGTCAGTCACGTGGTCTATTTGCAAGACCTTGTTTTCTTGGACCATGCAGTATCAGATGTGTTACATGCTACACGGCTAAGTGAATACCCTCTTATCAGTAAGTAACACAACTTTAGGGATATGCGAACTATTCTCAATGAGTTACGAAACGAAACCAGTTCAGTCATACAAAGCGAATCTAACGATACCTCTCACGTTAAAATCCATCAAGCCGTTTAGGTTACAGAGTGTGCCAAAGAATTATCATAATACAAACATCATCATACACAAGAAAAACATAATTTTCCTTCGAAAATGGAATGGAATGGAATATTTCAAAAAGACAGATGATTCCGCGCTTGGGAAGGCACGTAAAGATGTAAGTCGTGACATAGAACCACGTCAGATCAGAAACTAGGATTAATGAAACCTTACAATGAAAAGAAGGAAACTATATCTTTTTTTTTTCAAAGAGACCATCTCAAGTTCTCCTTTGAGGATATTTTGACACGACATTGCGGATATTCGAAGAATATTTCACGTACAATTTCCCCTGAACTCTTTCTTTTAGGCTTATGGGAGCACTCCCGTTGTCTCCAAGGATTGGTGATGTGGATCCAGGTATGGTTCCCCGGCCCCCTCCCGGCTAAAGCCCGAAACTGCAAGCAAGAGGAATGTTCCAACAAGTCCATGGCATCACGCACCCTGGAGGCTAAGATATCATCTGAAAGGGAACAGAAATATTTAAAATTGAGAACCCTGGCTACCTTGCAAATAAATTCTAATCTTGCTGCATTTTTACTTGAATATGATATTTTATAAAAGTTTATTAATACGTCACATACATAAGTCTACAACTAGTTATGTACATTTTCAAATATGACCTTTTTTACGTGCTCTTTTAAATACTTACATTATACATAACTTATTTCAAAATCTACGTACTAGAATATAATAAATACATCGGAACAATGTATTTATTATATTCTATTTCTTACCAAATGAAGATGCATCAAAATGATATGGAATTATTCCCAAGGGCCAACTGGCGGATATGTCATCCTCCATGTAGCCAACTTTTTCCGGATGGTATCTTTCAAGTAAATCATCATTATAATTACTGTTCAGTTGATTTTTATTGTCAGGTCTTGAATTCGTTTTGTTATCGCAGCACATAGGCGATATCTCTCTTTGCTCTCCATTCTCGAAAGTAACAACCTTTGTGCCATTAGCTGGTGTCACTTCCTCACCTTCATCCTTTAGTGCAATTATTGGTGTCAATTCTTTTTCTTCTCCATTTTCATCTTTATCACCCCCTGGATTTGACAATTCTTTTTCTCCTTCATTGTCACCCTTCTCGCCCCCTGGGATCAACAATTCCTTTTCTTCTCCATTCTCATCTTTGTCATCTTCACCTTGTCTCTCAGGTTTTTGCTCATTATCATTTTCAGCTATCAGCAATTTATTTTCTTCATCACTTTTTCTGTCATCTTTATTTGATGGATCGGCCTCTCCATTATCATCTTGATTTGCAGGAATTAACAACTCTTTATCTTCGTCGCGTTCTTTTTTGTCTTTATTATTTGAAGGAACTAATTCTGCATTGCCATCATCAGCGTTGGTATTTTCTTCAACTTTTTGAATAACATCATTAATTTTATTTTGACTACTGGAAGATCCTTTAAAAAGTCTGACTGAAAAATTATAATTTTGATGAAATGTTGTCGAATATAAATATACTTTACTGTAAGATCTTGTTATAATTACGGATTTAAATTTATCATAGTGAAACACGTTAACACGTAACTGTGTATTTTGTCATGTATATTTAAAACTATATTGAAAGATAGATAAGAAAATAAATGTCTTTTGTAGGTCTTAAATTGATATTTTGGTTAGGAGCACTTTCGATTAAAAGTGACTTTGTTATTTGATTGATGAGGGGATTTCTTGCTTCAGAGAGTAGGTACGTAGTAAAAAAAAAAGTTTCCATATACAGACACAAAGCGGCACTAGCAATGTCAAAGGAATCTGCTAGGTTGGTAGGTAGGCGTTATTATGGTTAAGTTGGTACAGATACAACTTTATTATAAAATAATATTCTACACGTGCTTCTAAAAGTAGTAGGTGCTTACCAGGTTTCTCAACACGAACAGGTACCTTGTTTAAAACTGAAAATATAATGATAAATTTAAGGTATTATAATTATTATTTTTTACTTCATAATCCTAATAATCTATACCAATATTATAAAGAGGAATGGCTTGATTTTTTGTTTATTTGTTTGAATTGAATAGACTCCGAAACTACTCGACGGATTTGAATAAATCTTTCACCGTTGGAAAGCTACATTCACCCTGAGTAACATAGGCTACCTTTTACCGCGGGAAAATGCCTCATTCCCACGGGAAAAACTGTTAACGCGGGCGGCGAAAGGTAGTGATATTATAATAATCATCATTTCATCATTCGGCCTATAATTCCATTGCTGGACAAAGGTTTTACCCAAGGATATCCCCATGGTTGGCACTGCTTAACCTGCAACCAACGTCTTTATGAAATCTTTGATCTATTTCGCTTTATTAGCATAGTCTTCTCGAGAGTAGAGAGTTGCCCTACGGGCAATGTACTCCGAGTAATGTGCCCGTAAAAATTACAATAATATACATAATAGGTATGTATATTATTTTAATTTTTCCATGTGACACTAAAATGTTTAATTGCAATTACAAATCCTAAAAAAAATATGCATTGAGTTTTTTTTACTATGATTTATAGTTTTACTCACAGGTTTTACTTTATTTGCACTAGCTTATAGCTTTTTAGTCAGTGTCTAGTACAGTAGCCAGCACATGCGGCTGGACATGTTGACCTTGAGAGCGCCCGTATTCTGTAGCGGTAGGGGTGAATTTTTAGTGCGAATGCCCAACCGTATGTGCTGGCTTCTGTACTCTAAAATGGTTATTAGTATTACTATTACAAACCATGTCTGCCGTGCACGATGTGAACTAACAAAAATACTAGAACGTATCTTATTAACATATTATACTTGTCAAAACAAACACGACTTTTTGACGACTGGTAACTTACCTGTAATAAAAATGTAAACGAAATTACCTATTTCACAACACCGTTCATTTTTCTTGAGTTTCAATTTTGTGAAATGGCCTGTGTAATAAATAAATATTATGCACAGTGTATAGGTAGGTACTATTAGGTAAAATGTAAAGGTATAAAATACGATATACTTATGTAAAATAACTCTAATTCTCTCTCTTCACTACATAGTATAAAACAAAGTCGCTTTCTCTGTCCCTATGTCCCTATGTATGCTTAAATCTTCAAAACTACGCAACGGATTTTGATGCGGTTTTTTTAATAGATAGAGTGATTCAAGAGGAAGGTTTATATGTATAATACATGCATAATATACTTAAGGATAACCCACAATAACCATTTTCCCATGCGGAGCCGGGGCGGGTCGCTAGTATATTATAAGCTAGCTAGACTCCAGTACCCCTACCATGAGTTGCTAACGTAAGTTACGCGCTCGATATCGACTACGTAAACGTGCATTTAGTATGGAATTAAAACTACGCCATCTATTGACAGTTATCTGAAGTAAAATTTCTCCATACTAAATGCACGTTTACGTAGTCGATATCGAGCGCGTAAGTTACGTTAGCAACTCATGGTAGGGGTACAGAAGATCGTGCTAAACTATCTGTTATGGAGCAGAGAGGTAGCAAAAGCGCCCTTCGCTCTTTCTGTTAACTGCATTCTTCAAGTTACCTACTCCTACTAAGTATATGTATAATGTTTATTGGGTACCGAATTAGTCTCAAATGTGATAGTAGGCAGTAGGTACGACAAATGTAATAAAATTCAGTATTGTAGAATATACCTTCTAAATTCGATTTTCTTTATTGGCGCTGAAATAGATAAATATAGAGACAATAGAATAGAAAATCAAATCGATCTTAGTAGTAATTAAGGGGCTCTGCTAGGTAGCAGTACTATTTTAATTATTCTATGGCTCTGCCAAGCAATTACTAGTTCAAAAATAGCACAACGCATGGGTAGGTACCTACTATATATTTTTCTAAGACTTAATTAGATTAGGTACAGAATTGAACGCATTTTATAATCAAGTTTTCGATCTATTATTATTTTGTGCTGCATAACTAACTCAGCATGCTTTCTGAAGCACAGAAATCTGTTTGTAGCCCAGCAAAGTATATCGCGGCGCGGAGTCGTAGCACATTTTAGCGTAGCTCCACGTAGCTCGTAGCAATAGCCGCTACGTATTCGTAGCACCGTAGCACCCCGATTTATTGCTGTAATAAAGAACAGTCTTTTTGGCACCAACCAATCATAAAAGCCCACAACGCACATCAGTTATTCTGATTGGACTGTGATAAGAGTAGTGTTCCATTCTACGCACATATTTTTGACATAGGTACAATATATGTTTTTATGAATAAAATCAATTAAAATGTTTTAGCATATTTTTAAATTTATCGCATTTTATCTTGTTTTATACTACTTACTAAAACGCTAAAACGTAGTATATTATTATGTGCTATAACAATTTTAAACAGAAAAATTAAATGATTTAGTAAGTAAAGGAACGACATAGTCTGGCTTTGTAATCTCGCAATAGAATAATAGAAAACAGAACCGGCTTATTGTCAAAAACTTCAAGCGAGTCCGGTCGATTATCTTGTATTTATTTAAGTATTGAATTTAGTAAACCGAATATTCTAGTCTAGTATTCGGAAGCCAACGCTGTGCTACGTGTTCTAAAAATGCAGCCTGTAATTCTGTTTCTGTGTGTCGCGTTGGCTGCGCCTTACACTTCCGCTGCCAAATCTGGCCTTATTGAATTAGACGAATTCTCGTTTGATAAACTTTTAAATAAATTCAACGCTGCTCTGGTTAAGTTCGACGTCGCGTATCCTTACGGGGACAAGCATGAGGCGTTCGCGGCCCTCGCGATGGAAGCCAGAGACGTGGACGAACTCCTGGTTGCCGACGTAAACGTAAAGGATTATGGAGAGAAAGACAATGAAGCGTTAGCGTTGAAGTATGGGGCTTCCAAAGATAATTTCCCGCTGGTAAAGTTGTTTCTGAAGGGTAAATCTGAGCCTATTCCCTTCGATGCTGACAAAGACTTCACAACGGAAACCCTACGCGCGTTTGTGCGTGAGAAAACTGGGTTATATCTTAGTTTGCCGGGTTGCGTACGGCAACTAGACCTCCTTACTGCGAAGTTCGTGGTGAGTAACGAAGCTGACAGGAAGAGGGTGCTGAAAGAAGTCGAGAGTGAGGTGAAGAAGCTGGCTGATAAGGTACGCACATTTACATTCATGTTTAACAGTTTGTTCCAGTAGAGATAAGAAGTTAATTAAACTTCAACAATTGCTTAAACATAATGAAGTTGTATGACATTATATTGTTTTGTAATTCTGTTTAACGTTTTACAAATGTTTCTTTCATGCTGAGAATGGATAACATAATTTTATTTCATGTGGATAGTGTTTTGACAATATTGCTAAATCAACTGTATCTTACTTGATGTAGATAGTTCTGTAGAAGCCGCATGTCAAGTAAGGATGCACACTATTACCAAGTTTATTCACAACCAGAAGAGCGCACCCATTCCGAACAGTGCGAAAGCAAATTAGACAGTCAAAGCGGCAAAATAGTTTAATGGTTTTTAGTTTACTAAACAAATTATGTGTTTTCAGCATACTGCCTCTGGAAAAGTCTACAAAACAATAATGGAGAAAGTTGTGGAGAAGGGAGACAATTTCATCAAGACAGAAACAGAAAGAGTTAAGAAGATCCTCAGCGGCAAGATTTCAGAAGAAAAGAAGAAGGAGATTAACACTCGGCTCAACATCCTGCAGACTTTCCAGATTGCTTTGGAAAACAAAAGAAAAAACGAAGAACTGTGATTTGGCAAGTTTAAACTAAAGAAGTCATAAGACTAGTTACAACGCTCAAAGGTAATGGCAGCATTACAGCAGTAAATTAATTTATTTTTAATTGATTTTAACTTATTTGGGAGTGTGTGTGCTAGAAAAAATAAATTTTGTTTGTTTTAAATAAGGTATTGTTTACCATAATTTTGTTATTTTTTTAACAAGTATTGTATAATGAAAACATTCCAGTACTTATTTCTTTATTTCTACTGCCAGCTAGCTGAACAGTCCTTAATATTTATATGTGTGGAATTTTAAAGATTTTTTTTCACTTAGTTAGAAATAAGAAGTGTGGTATTATTAGTAGTAATAAATTGTTCTATTTTCTATACATTCCATAATACAAGAATTATTTTCAATTTTAATTTACTTTTTAAAGTTTGTACATGATATATTAATATATTTTCACCTTTTTGGGAGATAATATTTTTTCATTATTTGCATAGTTAAATAATATTTTATGTTTAATAGTATATTTGCAAAATGAATACTATTTGTGTGGTTCATAACACCTAGTGGTAATTATTACATTATAAAGGATACATTATATATCAATTATTATTTTATAGTTTGCTGGATTCTATGCCAATACAATCAATAAACTTTGCTGCACATATTAAGAGGTATTATATGAAATTAATTGCAGGGAAAGACGGCCTTATTGTAACGATGATTTCTCCCAGGCAACTTTTTTTTCATTGGGTAGAAAAATAAAACCCTGGTTGCTGCACTTGCTGCCTGGTAGAAGAAAATTGCTACTCAGCCATAATGCCACCTAGATGTATACACTACAGGTTTTCCCGTGGGAAAGAAAGATATTTTCCCGTGGTCAAAAGTATAAGCTACTTTTGACCGCGGGAAAATATTTTTCTATTATTAAGACATATAAGCCATATTATTGTAAAGTTTAATTAAAATCCATTCAGTAGTTTTTGTGTGAAAGAGTAACAAACATACATCCATCAATACTAACAAACTTTTTCCCGTTTATAATATTAGGATTCCATTCCAATGGGCCTAGTTGTAGTGGTCGAATCGTCTTCACGCTAGTTTTTTCCGGTTGGCTGGGTGGCGTGTATATTGTGCAATACCAGATTCGTTTGCTAGCAGCTGATTTTATTGCTCCCGTATCGTGTTTTCCAGCAATTCAATACAGGGCCTGAGACTCGAATTAAAGCCTGACCAAAGAAATAAAAATCCTGATCTGGGGGCGCCATGTGTATATTATTACGACTATGGCAACAATTTCACTTATAAAACTAGTTCCATTGAAATTCCGCAGTATGGCGGGGTTTTTTTATTTCTCTTGTCGGGTTTATATGCGTCATGCCGCGAAAATGTATGGCTAATGGCCGCCGCTACCCACTAATTTAAGAGGTGCATAACAGTTGGACCTATTATTTTCGATTTTTTTTATAGAGATGCAGGGTAGCTTGCCAGTGCAATACACTTCTAGTATTAGTGTGCATAAACCACTGCAATTAAAAATACATGTGGAGAACACAAAAAAGTGTGTATCGACCTAAATATATTCAAGTATTTTTACAATACTTTAAATATAAATACCTAAGAGTCTAGATACAGTAATTAAATACCAAATAGCTAAATTCTTTGTAAGACCTTGTGTTACACGTAAACTTATACATGTGTTATATTCAATGCAATGATGTAAAACAACTGTGTTTTAAACTTTTTTTTGTTTTAAATGTTACATGCAATAATGTGTTTTGAAATATAAGCATAATATGTATGACCAACAATGCTTTAATTTTTTTAATCCCAGCTATTTTTTTGAAGGGTTGTCCATGTTTCAAAATTAAATTAACAAAAATAATATGAGACCATCTATTGAAAAAGGAAACTTTCTGGCAGGCTATACTAAAAGAACATATTCTTCAAGGCAGTGAAATAAAATCAAAAATATTTTTTAACAAAAAATTAAATGTCGGAATTCCTTGTATGTCCACATTCTAGAGGCCTATTTACTTATCAGTTAGGTATGTAAAGATAAATGAAAAACGACAGTAAAAGTCGTAGCATAACAACACCACATATAATTTTAACTTATCATGAAACTTAATTGCTAAGCAGATAAGAATGTTCCTTAGAGGTCTACCAGAATCTGATGGCATTATTTTTAAATAGCGATTTTCATATGAAAACAAAAAAAAATGTTTCAAACTTTGTTTTTGTTTTAAATGTTGACATGCAATAATGTGTTTTGAAATATAAGCATAATATGTATGACCATAAATGCTTTATGTCAACTGAAATTTTGAGGAATTGTTTTTGGTTTGGCTTCTCCTTTGAAAAGTGGTGAAAATGTCGAAGAAACCTTGGTAGCGTCAATTTACTTTTCCCTTTTTGCACTCAGATTCTGGTAGACCTATACATACAATAAAAATAAAACAAGTCACATGAAAAGGATACATTTATTAAAAAGATTTTGAAAAATCATATCTTTCTTAAAACATTCGAGTTGGATTGCGAGTTTTTCTTATATAAAAATCAGGAATGCAATTAAAATATTATGCACAACTTAATACCTAGAGTAAAACATTAATGAATCTGTTGAAGGCATACATCCAACACATTCAATAATGACTAGATGCCTAGATTTAAGTTTAAATCTATACTAGGTAGGTACAGTACATAAAACAGCTAGCTGATATAAAATATGATGGCGGCGACGTAGTTCGAACAAAAAAAGAATACTTCATAACTTCACACAAACTACACATACTTTCCAATAATATTATTTTTAATTTAAATATTAATTCTGCATATTTTCCTTTAACCTAAGGGTCTCCCTGAATGACAGAGGCGGCGCAATCCGTTAAAAAAATTATTAGGTACTCGCTGAGTAAACGATAATTCAAAAATACGGTAAGTAATTTTGAAGATTTGGTGGGATTAAACCATCACCCTGTTAGTTTGAGTTCGATATAGTTACAGATAGAAATCTTTGCCAAAAGTGGCACGCCGACTTCAAAATCAACAACCGGATTTTCGAAAAAAATAGGTATATACCTACTTTGCGTGTAATTATTTTTTAACACAGGCGCCACTTGACCTTGGATAGGTAGCCGCTTATTGTAAAGATAAAGTAAAGGACTAAAATCGGTGTTCTGTATAGTTAACAATTATTACAGATAAAGACAATTACATATTGGAATATACAGGTGAATGAAAGTGTGGTCAACTTATCTGCTAAATACTGAAAATGGTGCTTAGCACAATACATTCTTGTTTTTCAATTATAACAGCCAACCAAGAGAGTTTACACAGATCACGGACCAGATAGTCTGGCAGTGGTTAGTGAATGAGTTTTTCATATTATAGGAATATGAGTTATGCAATTAGCATAGACAGGAAACCTCCTACAAAATCTCACCACAATCAACTTTAGCGTGTCTGGGAAAATAAGACGTTTAAGCTACCTTCAAAACAATTCTAACCATAATAGGAACGTTTTAGAACTGAAACTGAATAAATGCAATTTTTCAGTGTTTCCTTTTTAACTTAATTCACAAACATTCTTGAAGGTATTTACAAATAACACTTCATATAACTTTAAGTATCACAAACAACGTGATCTGTAAATCATACATGTCAATATTTTGGATACATATTTCTCACAACTCCAAATTTTTTATTAGAAAAAGGCCACAAAAATTAATCTTCTAGCTATATTATCATATTCTTTACAAGGGGATAAAAAAGCGCTGTTTATTCTATAGATGGCGCTAATGAATCAAGAAACTCATTGACTACCTTCATTTTTTATTTGGAACATCTATAGGTGAGGGATAAAACTGATTATTGGCGTAGCGACCATGGCGAGCATGGCGGTCGCGTCGGTCGCTAAAGAAAACTATTCTCTAAGTGCCACTAATAAAGTGTATATTCGTATATGACTACGCCATCTAGCAGATACCTGTAAAACCACTTGAAGCAATCACAAACTAACTTTACTTTCGATGTTTCACACCAAGGCGTCTTTTAAATCCTTTTTGTAAGTATATTTTTAGCCAAATGGTAGGTCACGTTGACTGAGATTGATAGTCTATTGGGGTTTTTTCTAAAACCATTAAGTTTTTTTTAATCTGCAGAATCCCTTGTTGATTAGATTGAACTTTTTTTATACAGTCCAACTACTACTAGTGCCATCTGTCGCATCATTTTGTAAACATTTATTCTTTTAAATACTGGAATACAGCATATTTTTCGACGAGGCAACATCGTGGCAAAATAATTTTCAAAGCATGTTACTGTGTAAAAATTGTTTATCAATTAAGTGGAATGGCTTAATGTTGCCCCAACGTAAATAAGGCTTTAGAGAACTTGATACACGACTGATATGTTCCCAATAGTCTCCACATTCAGACGATATTTATTTATAACATTACATTTAAGACTAAATTAATTGCTAGCTAAAATGGCCAATCAAGACAGCTTAAATTTTTAAGAAATCACTTAAGTTTAAAAAATATGCTGAATTTTACATACTTAGCACTCTTATTATCTTGAAATCAATCTACAGAATATGTAAAACCAATACCAATGCATATAAATGCCACTAATACACAAGCATTTTGTTTCATTAAATTAAATTTAAACAATGTGCTTAGAAAACCAATATTATGAAAATATATAATTACTAATTATAAGTAAAAAAATATTCTTATGAATCTTGGACCTTCAGAACGAAATTAATAAGGTATAATTCAGACAACTAAGAACAAAAAAAGATTCCAACTGGCCATCCCATCTATCTTTTGGAATATAGATGGCGGTTGTATAAGCCGGGCTAGGGTGTTGCCATTGGAAAATAACAAAAATTATAGCCTGACCAAAGAAATAAAAATTCTGCTTTGGGGGCGCCACGGGTATATTTTTACGACTATGGCAACAATATCCCTTAAAAGTGCAATTAGTTCCATTGGAATTCCGCAATATGGCGAGGATTTTTATTTCTCAGGTCGGGCTTTACATATTTTTAAGTTTGACCAGAAAAATAAAAAACCTACTCTGGAGGTTGTCGAACTTTCTCAAAATAAATTATTACATATTTTTACTAAGATTTACTGTTCCATAAACCCACCAGCTATCTACCAGCAGATACATATTTTTACTGCCTTTTTTTATTCTAGCTGTCAGAAATGCTTCATTAATTACAGAAAATACTAATAATGTCCAAACTGAAAAATGATTATTGAACATTCCTAAATATTGTCTCCATGCTAATAATAATAATATCCAATTTCAATAAAACAAAATATAGGCATTATTCAGGCTAGTAATTATTCAATGTGGTCATTTTATAACTGTTGATAATTTTTCAGTTTGGATTGGACGTTAGTATCGCAAATTCTATAACATTTTTGAAAAAATTATACTCAATAATAATAATAATAATAATATCCTACTGACAAACTTATAAGGCATTAAAACTCGCATTTTAATGGAACAAATTCAACTCGTACCATGGAGCTAACAATAATTCTAATTGTCACACTCTAATCTTACATTTTAAGTCTTAGATTATTTTAAGCCTTTATTGATAAAGTGGGAATGGAGATTATAAACTGTGGATTAAGAGACAACGATTTTGAACCTTGTTGACGCGTGTTTAAAGGCGCGTACGAAAATAACTAACTTAATTTTGTCCTAATTTGATAGCTTTTCGACAAACGCTCTGGTTCGTTTCTGTTTTTTTAATGGACCTATTTGGGTCGAAATAGTACGACAAACCAAGCTTCACCGGACCTGCAGGGCAGCGGAAGTAGGCACCCCTCCTAAGTTGTTCCTGTTGCGATCGCTGTCCGTGGCTATTCAGCGCGACAACGCAGTCACCAGTGCCATGGGCACCTTTGCTCCGCGAGCGACGTTTGGCTTTTGAGAGAGGACACTCACCCCCCTGCCCCCAAATGAGTTCCCCGCCCGATATAGCGCCCCACGCCCCGCACCCCGCAAGCGCCGCGGGACTCCGCCGGTGGTGTTCGGGGTGTTTTACATAGCGCCTAGTGCCATTAACTTGTAGTTGATAATCAATTGTTATTCAAAAAGAAGTAGCTTGTCAAAATGCGTTTTCTGTATGGAGTGACCGCCCAGTGGTTTGGTTGACAATGTTTAATGTTTACAGATTTCTTTTTTTTTACAAAATATACTACTTTGTAATTTTATTATAATAAATATAAATATGAAGAATTTATAAAGAAAAATATATTACCGGGCTCTTTAGAATGTCTTTCATTCAAGATAAAAATTGATGACTGGGCTCTTATTTTAGAATGTCTTTCATTCATTATTTGTTGATCAAGACTCGTTTATGAGCAAACTACACTTAAATTAGTTAGAGTGTGACTCGTGAGAAATAGCTCCAATTTATACTTACCATTATGAATAAAATACTTATTCAGTTTTTTCACTAACATTAAGTTCAGTAAGTTTCAAAACTACCCCAGCTGTTTTGTCATCTTCTTTGGAATCCTCCGGTTTCTCTGTGCTTCGTGGTTCTGGGGTGTCAGTATCCTCACTCCGGGTTATGCTGCTCTCTTCATCTGAAGATGGGTCTTGGCAGTACAAACTACACTTCGTTCTAACTATCTCTTGGGCTTCAGCGAATTTGGCTTTCCAGAGAACAGCATCTGTAATTTTATTAAAAAAATGTTTAAATAAGTATTTGAACTGAATAACAACGTTGGTTGATTGACGAATTTTTCTTTTTTTAATCAAATCTTTATTGAGACTTCTGACTCTCTTGGCGACTATGCCAGCCTCATAGGTAAAAGCACAGCACAATTTTAAAGCTTGACTAAAACCTCGCCATACTGCGGAATTTCAATGGAACTAATTTTATAATGGACATTGTTGCCATAAACAAAAATATACACGTGGCGCACCCAGAGCAGGTTTTTTATTTCTTTGGTAAGGCTTTACAATTTTTTATGGGAATCCCATTTTAATTTATATATATTTTGATGTGTGTGTCTGTCTGTGGCATCCTAAATGGATGCGCCAAGTTTGATCTAGTTTTTTTTTGTTTGCAAGGTGTCACATCAAGAGAGATTCAAGAAATATCTTCAGCCATTTGAAGATTATCAGCTCTATTCTAGTTGTTGAAAGGATTAAGTAACAGTTTTGAAGCGGTGGTTTTAAAAAAAATAATTTAATGTTATTCCTGCATATACATCACTACATAGTATAAAATAAAGTCGCTTTCTCCGTCCCTATGTCCCTATGTCCCTATGTCCCTATGTCCCTTTGTACGCTTAAATCTTTAAAACTACGCAACGGATTTTGATGCGGTTTTTTTTAATAGATAGAGTGATTCAAGAGGAAGGTTTATATGTATAATACATGCATAATATACTGAAGGATAACCCACAATAACCATTTTCCCGTGCGGAGCCGGGGCGGGTCGCTAGTATTGTTATAATATGCCAACAACAAAATGCCTTGTAATTGTAGCAGAATTTATTTCTGGATTAAGTATTTTATATAAGTAACAACTTACTTTGTGTATTTCCAAACTTAATAGCAAGCAACTCTTGCTTGCAAGTTTCATCTGCATAGTCTGCAAAAACAGACCAGTTGAATGCTTTATCAGACCCGCAGTGGACGTTCATTCTGATGTCAGGTGTGATGAAGTGGTTGGCACACACTTTGAGAGTCTTGTCAC
The DNA here is from genome assembly GCA_948473455.1 of Teleiodes luculella. Taxonomy (NCBI): domain Eukaryota; kingdom Metazoa; phylum Arthropoda; class Insecta; order Lepidoptera; family Gelechiidae; genus Teleiodes; species Teleiodes luculella. The sequence goes on from OX419600.1 coordinate 11,787,812, forward strand.
GCCGCATCACAACCCGAACCGTGTTATTCTCCTTGTGCCGAAGGAGTTTTATATCTCCTGTGCCTCTTTCCTAGAATGTAATTAAGCCGTTGTTTAACTCGCAGTGACAATGGAAATAACAGTTTTAGACAAACAATCAATTTTTATGAAATGGCAACAAAACCTAATAATGTAGTCTATTATAAACAGTAGATTCAATCTCAGTTACAATGTAAAGGTAAGCCAAAAAAGTAATTTAAAGCTTCTTTTTAGGGAGTAGTTTGTTCACAGTATAGGGACTCCATTTACCTTGTTTCACACTTATTTTAGGGTAGGCTCAAGCCCCTCAGTGAGGACATATCTATCATATATGAGCTGTTCATGATTGGACTCCAATAAAGAAATAATTAGAATACCTTCCACTCATGATCGGCAGTGTCATAGCGGTACAGACGCGCGCGGATCTTCACCAGTTCTTCCTCTTCTTCTTCGTGGGTGGGGATATCCACCAGCGGGAGAGATACCACCGGATCGTAGTGGGGATCGTGTTCAGGGCTCTCCGCGTCTTCGGCTTCGCTGTTCCTGCGAACCGACGCGTTGCCCTCACCCTCACTGACCCGACGAACAGTTTCCTCCGTCTGTATAAAATGATTAACACATTTTATTCCGGGCCAGATCGTAAAGATATGCCACAAATCGAGATAGAGATAAACAATGTAAGATTCAAGGAATACTGCAGAACTTGGATGTTAATAATTGTTGTTTGTAACTTTCTTACCGTTGTCGACATTTTTATGCTTGAGACAATTCAACTGCAAGTATTTTTAACAAAAATTAGAAATTGCGAGCAATGAAACACGAAATAAAACGAAAACGACGACCAAAGAGAAAAAATAATTAAATACGACGACGAAACAATTTTCTTTATCCCATAAGGAAAAGGCAAAGGGTTCAAAGCCCATTTAGCCCATACAGCCTAGTCTTTTGTAAGTTTTATTTCGTGACGGGATTTCACGGGAATATTGAAATGCAAGGGTGGTCCTTACATTCCATTAATGACATCGGAGGCATTCTCGGAGGTTAACGCGGGGTATCAAACCAGAAAATTATGAAGGGAAAGAAAGTGATTGATGCTCGAATTATTATTTTGGTACACGAGTTATCGGGTCGTACATTATTGTCTCCCATTCACTCATCCTACTTATTATGTGTATCCGAATTTTCATTGATAATTTTGTTTGACACATACGTTGGGTCGTAGTGGTGTGGTTCTCAAACTTTGGTTGAAGGAGAGCTGTGGCTTTGTTTATAAAACACGAAAGAAGGCGTCCTGCCTTATATCCAGCAAGATTTCAGGTATTAATTGACTCTTCCCTATTGTAATTAGGTGATAAAGTAATGGACTTATCAGATTTCCAGTTTCAGCAGAGCTAGGCAAAAGTCAATGACTGGAAACTGGAAGTGAACTTAATTCCCGACCTATTTCTGCGCGTTTATTTTGAGATTTCTTGATATTTTGCCGGTGTATGCTCTAAATTAATGTTCCGCTTTCGTAGTATAGCTGCCATGTGGTTTTCAACATAATTTTACACACCATTTTCCATTGTCTGTTTAAATTACGTTTTTTGTAAAACAGCAATGTTTTTTTTAATAAAAAGCTATAATATATGAACGCAGGTAGGTTCTGGTTAATTGTAACTGAGGATAAAACTTTGTGAAGGTTAATAGCAATAAACACCAACAATATTTTCATTATTTATTTATAGGAAAAACATTATGCTGGACATGTACCTAATTTAAAAAAAATTTCTAAGAATTTGCTTTCTACACAGAACATGTTCTTCTTGTAACAGGGCAGGCAGATACGTTGAGGATGCAGAATATTGGGAAGCTGATCTCAGAACAGCTGCGTAACCCAAATGAGCTTGATATCAGCCTCCGTATGGAATTTGGCCCCTTCGAGGCGGTACACAAATGGAAACGCTTGTCTGAATGCTATGAGTTTGTTGGGGCGAGGTAAGTGATATGAAAACTTGTAATATTTCACTGATTTGTCATATAAAAACAAGACAAATAATTTTGTCTGGAATTAATTATGTGAATTAAAATATTTTATTGAACAAGAAACAACATTGAAGAAGAAAGAACATTGTTGGGGCAGAAAGGTTCTTGAATGGCTACCGCGCGCCGGAAGACGTAGTGTGGGCAGGCCCCCCACGAGGTGGACCGGTGGTGCGGGCAGCACAGGACCGATCATTGTGGAGATCCTTGGGGGAGGCCTTTGTCCAGCAGTGGACGTCTTTCGGCTGAGATGATGATGATGATGATTGAACAAGAATAACACTATCTCTACATTATTTCGTATTTCCTTTCTGAATTAAGAAAGAACTTACCTCTCCTTCCTCTGCCTTCAAAGCAAAGGGTCACTGGTTGTCTAGATATGTGTTTATATCAGTTATCTGACACCCATAGTAAAGGCTCTGCCTAGTTTGTGGTCAGATGGCCGTGTGTGAGATGTCGCATATATTTATTACCTACACGTATTATTTATTGTTACTTTTTAAAATGTGTAAGATTGCATTTATCCTACAGACGGAGCAAGCACACCGCGGTAGCATACAAAGACGCCATCTATGTGTTCGGCGGCGACAACGGCAAGTCGATGCTCAACGATTTGATTCGCTTCGACATCCGCGAGATGTCGTGGACCAAGATGGGCTGTATGGGATCGCCCCCCGCCCCCCGCTACCATCATTCTGCTGTGGTGAGTTTCAGATAACTCGAAATTTACTTTAAAGCCCGACCAAAGAAATAAGAAACCTCGCCATATTGCGGAATTTCAATGGAACTAATTTTACAAGGGAAATTGTTGCCATAGTCGTAAAAATATACACGTGGCGCCCCCAGAGCAGGTTTCTTATTTCTTTGGTCAGGCTTTAGTAATAATTCACTTCCTAACTTAGGTTGCACCTGTGAAACTGATTGAAAAAATTCGAAGGAAGAACCGTACGCCAAAGAAACCACAGATAAATGGAGAAAAGCCACACCACCCACAACCCACAACTCATAAGAGAGGGAAGAAGGAAAAGGGAAGGCAATTTCGAAGTTGGGAGGACGAAGTAGTAGAGATAATCGAACGTGAACAAGGATTGCAGCTAACGGAAGAGAATGGAGGCGTAAGGTTTTCGTTAAGGTTTTTCGAAATTGCCTTCCCCTTTTCCTTCTTCCCTTATGGGTTGTGGATGTGGGTGGTTTTTCTCCATGTATCTGTGGTCTCTTTGGAGTACGCTTGTGTCGCAAAGCCAACGTATCAAGCTTCACCGGACTACTGGGGGATCAGAAGACTACTCCAAAGTAAAACCAATGAGATTGCAAACTCAGGTAATGAACAGGAATAAGCTCATACAGACCCTCGTATGCTTACAAATAATATCAGGTCAAATCACTCAACCTACTGAGTGAGAGTTTTATTGAATCCAGAGTTTCCTCAAGATGTTTAATAACTTATCTACTCTCATAACTAATTTGAATTGGTTTTGTTAACTAACATTTTAATATCTCGTTATATATCTATAAGTGCGTGGCGTGAATCGAACAAGCCTTTTTGGTACTGGCCACTGACCAACTATTAATTTTTCGGTTGTAAAGCGACGGCTAAAACTGATAGTTTACTACCTGCCTATATTTTCTATTGTTTCCAGTTTTACTTCGTAACTGTTAAGTGTTCTTTATGATTCGACTAGCTAGCTATCCCTATCCGCAGCGCCTCCGCCCGCGTTAACAGTTTTTCTCGTGGAAATGAGACATTTTCCCGCGGTATAAGGTAGTCTATGTTACTCAGATAGCTTTCTATATTCACGTAGCTTTCTAATGGTGAAAGAATTCGGTTCAGTAGTTTTTGAGTTTATTCATTACAAACATACACACACACACACACACACACACAAATACAAATTTATCCTCTTTATAATATTTGTATTATATCAAAGAGCGCAGTTTACTTAAACACGAGTACCTATTCTAAATATTATGGAATTTGCTATCCAATAACACTAAATTAAAAAAATTAATAACCCCCGACACAAAACCGTTACTTGATCCTTTCAACAACTAGGAAAGAGCTGATAATCTTCAAATGGCTGAAGATATTTTCTTGGATCATAGCTAAGAACACTCTCGATTGTGATACCTTGCGAACAAAAAAAACTAGATCAAAATCGGTGCATCCGTTTAGGAGCTACGATGCCACAGACAGACAGACAGACAGACAGACACACACGTCAAACTTATAACACCCCTCTTTTTCGTCGGGGGTTAAAAAGAAATAAGTACAAGAATCTTGAATCGTTTGCTTCATTTTTATTTTGAAAATCAATTACTTAGATACGCACTTATTATGAATGAAACTGAAAATGAGTACAATATTTCCTTTTTATTTCTTTCTTTGCTTATCGTATAGGTTTTGAGCTTAACCTACATCATCAACATTTGACACCAGTACGCTTAAGTCTAAAGATCTTCCCGTATCTTGAGTAAATTATGTTATTATCTGCGTCGAAAGTCACAGCCTCCATATATTTATTCTTGAACACCAGTTCGACGCTCCGATCATCGCGTATTTCGTACATTCCGTCGTGGTCTATGAAATACGTTTTTCCTTCCGTGTCATGAGTAAAACCTTTGACGACATATTTCCCAACAGAAACCGTCTTACCCTCTTCCTTAATATAACAAAACAGTTCATTTTCAGCGTCTTCTACCCATATGTTGTTATTTTTATCGACTCCGACAAAGTTTGCGTATTTGTCTGGCATTTCCACTTCAGTAAGTGCTCTAGATTTCCCATCTTTGTAGACAGACGGTATATGTGATCCAAATGACGTGTAATACACGTCACCGTCTTTCTCGAACATTTGGGACACAATATCACCACCTAACTCACTTACACGCTTCATTTCGTTCGTTGGCCGGTCGAAAGTGTACAATCCATCTATGCTGCTTATGTAGACGATATGGTTTTTATTGTCAACAGCTGTAGCAACACCAATATCTATACCATGAATGACAACATAATCCCCGCTATTGAGATCGATGTAAGCTGGTAATAATTGGTTCTCCTTATCAACTTCTACGTCTTCAGTAAAATAGAGCGTGTTGGTGCTGTAGTCAACGGATAACTGATTGGGTATGATGAGTCCACTTTTCAGTATCTCCTCTTCGTATTTTTCACCGCGTATGATTATTCCGTCACAGTTTTGATCTTCGGATTGGGCTAAACCCACAAAAAGTAGAAGGAAACTAGTAAATAAACTTAGATACATATCAAATGCGAATTCAACCCACTATGTCCAAGTTATTAACAACTCGATAACTGATGAAAAAGTAACGTGGTGGCTTTTATTATAGCTCAACAAATGATATATTTAATTACCCCTTAATTGACAGAATGTATCATAATTTTGATCAATTTAAAATTTTAAATGCCTTTTAATGATGCCTTAGTGTTTATTTAATTAAGAAAACATTAGTCTGTTATGTGACATTTTAGCTTCACGTTTAAAGCAGATTATTAATTTCTTCTGAATTCTGCTTTAGAAGTAACTAGAATGTACGAGTATCATTCAGATACGAAAAACAAGATAAAGATTTAACAACTTTATTACCCTATTTCAAAAATGAACGAACATCAGGCTACCGACTTGAACTTTAGTTTTCTTTTAGTGCAGTTGTATGTATTGGTTTGAAACTGTTCTGTTTCGATTGTGAATATAAAGATTGCTGCTTTACATCCTAATTATAACAAAATAAATAGATAGTTCTCCTCAGCTTGTTGTTTTTATCGAATCGTCAAAAAGTGGTAATACTTTAAACTTTCTGTAGAGGCTACCGTATTTTGTTTTAGAAGATTTTATATTTTCCTATGTTCCGAAACAATTACAACAAAATTGGTAAGCATTTCATGCATTGTGTAGCATTGTCTTCACTTACTCACTAGAGCGGCTTAACGATCCAAAATAGGTCTTGGCTTTCGCCATTGTTTGGAAAAACATAATTTGTGAGCATATTATTTTATATCAAAATAAACAAACAAAAGTTCTGTTAGACAAATTATAATATGTATCGGAATTCTGCAACTTTTTTATTTAGAAGTACATTTCACACCACTATGCTTAAGCCTAATTATTTTCCCTTGTGATGAGTAAATAATGTTGTTATCTGCGTCAAATTTCACAGCTTCCAAAACTTTACTTTTAAGTACTAATTCAGTGCTACGATCTTTATATATGGCGTATAATCCATCATTGTCTATGAAGTATACATTTCCTTCAGTATCACGCGTAAAATCATTCACGATATGTTCATTTTTATAATCTGTCTTAAGTTGTTCCTTAATTGTACGAAGTAGTTTATAAGCCTGTATCCATAGGTCGCCTATTTCATCGGCTAGAACTTTTGCAAATACTTGCGATATTTCCTCTTCCGTTACTGGTCTAGACTTTCCATCACTGTAAACAGACCGTATAGATGAGCCAAACTTTTCATAATACACGTTTCCATCTCTGGCGAACATATGCGATATAATATCGCCATTTAAATCACTTATGCGTTTCAGTTCTTTCGTTTTTCGGTTGTAGGTATATAGTCCGTCTGTAGCGCTTATGTAGACGATATGGTTCTTATTATCAACGGCTGTGGTAGTAGCTGCACTAGGGAAATCAAAAATAACAGCATATTCGCCGTTGTTAAGATCGATGTACGCCGGTAACCGTCGGTCCTTATTATTGGTTCCCGCCTCTGTTGTTAAATACAGTGTGTTTGTGCTGTAGTCAATGGATAACCCGATGGGTAATACTAAGTCTTCTTTTATTATTTCCTCTTCGTATTTTTCACCGCGTATAATTATTCCGTCGCAGTTTGGTTCTTCGGACCGGGCTAAAGCCACAGAAAGTAGAAGAATACAAGTAAATACACTGAGATCCATTTAAAATACGAATTCAAGTAACGATCTCTAAGTAAGTGACAATACGGTTTCTGATGAAGAGTCATTTGGCTTTTAATATAGCTCGACACTTTCTTTTATGACGTTATGATTATAAATTAAATTGTTGTCCAAAGCACTATTTCATTAACAAAAGCATTTAGAATACTAACGATTTCTTAGATAAAAAAGCGGTCAAGTGCGAGTTGGACCCGACCATAAAGGGTTCCGTAGCAGCAAGTAACATAATATAAAAGTTCTTGTAGTTCGTTGTCACTTTGATCGATGTTTTAATAATAGTGAAAGGTAAATTGCGGTTTACGATTTATGACGTATTAAAAAAAACTACTTAGGTACTAGATTTCGTTAAAACCAATTTTCGGTGAAAGTTTCTTAATGCGGTTCACAGAATACATCTACTTACCAAGTTTCAACAGTATAGCTCTTATAGTTTCGGAAAAAAGTGGCTGTGACATACGGACGGACAGACTGACAGACGGACATGACGAATCCATAAGGGTTCCGTTTTTTGCCATTTGGCTACGGAACCCAAAAAATAAAACATTTATTTTCATAAGCATATAGCTTAATTTTGGCTAATTAGATTCTGTAAAGCCACGTCATTCCACTTCCAGCAAGAGATAGCTTTTTAAGAACAGGTTTCCTTACCACCACGGTTTCCTTAATGACTTTCCAATCGATTTTTTTATCTAAGAAACCGTTAGTATTCAATACACCTAAATGCTTTAGTTAATCAAATAATTAGACAACAATTAAATTTTTAATCATGCATTTGGTCATAAAAGATAGTGTCCAGCTATATAAAAGCCAGACGACTCTTCGTCAGTTACCGTATTGTCACTTACTTGGAGATCGACACTTAAATTCGTATTTCAAATGGATCTCAGTGTATTTACTAGTATTCTTCTACTTTCTGTGGCCTTAGCCCGGTCCGAAGAAGCAAACTGCGACGGAATAATCATACGCGGTGAAAAATACGAAGAAGAGATACTAAAAGAAGACTTAGCATTACCCAACGGGTTATCCATTGACTACAGCACAAACACACTGTATTTAACAACAGAGGCGGGAACCAATAACAAGGACCGACTATTACCAGCGTATATCGATCTTAACAACGGCGAATATGCTGTTATTTCTGATTTCCCTAGTGCAGCTACTACCACAACCGTTGATAATAAGAACCATACCGTCTACATCAGCGCTACAGACGGACTATATACCTACGACCGAAAAACTAAAGAACTGAAACGCATAAGTGATTTAAATGGCGATGTTATATCGCATATGTTCGCCAGAGATGGAAATGTGTATTATGTGGCGTTTGGCTCATCTCAACCGTCTGCTTACAGTGATGGAAAGTCTAGAACACTAATAGAAGAGGAAATACCGCAAGTATTTGCAAAAGTTCGAGTCGATGAAATAGGCGACCTATGGATACAGGCTGATAAACTACTTCGTACAATTAAGGAAGAACGTAAGACAGATTCTAAGGATGAACATATGGTGAATGATTTTACGGTTGATACTGAAGGAAATGTATACTTCATAGACAATGATGGATTATACGCCATACATAAAGATCGTAGCATTGAATTAATACATAAAAGTAAAGTTTTGGAAGCTGTGAAATTCGACGCAGATAACAACATTATTTACATATCACAAGGGAAAATAATTAGGCTTAAGCATAGTGGTGTGAAATGTACTTCTAAATAAAAAAGTTTCTGAATTCCGATACATATTATAGTTTTTCTAACACACGCGTATTTGTGTATGTATGTATGTGGTATTCTTTATACCCTCGAATTATCCAAACGGCTAGACTATTATTAAAACATCGATCAAAGTTACAACGAACTACAAGAACTTTTGTATTATGTTACTTGCTGCTACGGAACCCTTCATGGGCGAATCCGACTCGCACTTGGCCGCTTTTTTGTAAGTTAAGATTGACGGTGAATTTTCCATAGATAAAACGGTCTGTAGTTAAAAAGGTTATAGGTTAAGCATCGTGTCGGTGAAATATTCTGTTCACAGACCCACAAATAAAAGGTTCTATCGGAGAAACGCCCGTAGGTGAATGGTTCTGCTGGGAAAACAGGAATTCAATGAATTGTCCTGTCGACGAACTGTCCAATGACGAATCCGTGTTAGGAGAACGGTTGCGGAATAGAAATAGTCAATTTTATTGTTGATATATAAGTCTTGAGCCTGCCAATTAAAAGGAGATTTTAAAGGAGATAGATAAAGTCTTGGAATCTGTAAAAAAAAAATCTGTAATGTATTATTGCAGTCGGAGGCATCATATTGATTGGATGTACATTTATATGTAGCAGGAGTCGCAGCAAGTAAAATATGAATATGCCAACGAATGCGGTAATGTATCATATTGATTGGATATAACAACAATTAACTGTTTTATTTTATAGAAAAAGAGGATTTCAATTATTCATGCTACTATGTTCCTACATCATCTTGTTTTCATCTTTTTAGTACGCTTTTTAAGCAGTCGGGTTTAAGATCTATTTAATTTACTTTTTTATTGATGTAGGTACACCATTGCACCTTATTTATTTCTTATCGTATAAAATCATTATTTATTTCTTACCGTATAAAATAATAATAATAAATTATAATTAATAACGCATAACGTACAGATAATCAAAATATAGACATGGTTTGTTAACAAATTAAGCAGCAATCGTGTGTCGTATCTTAAAAAAACATTTTTTTATTCAGAAGGACAGTTTACATCAGTACGTTTTAGTCTAACAATTTTATTTTCATCGGAGTAAATAATATTATTATCACCATCGAAAGCTAAACCTAAATACCCAAAAACAGATTTGTTTTCATACAGTAGTTTAAAGTTACAATCGTCGTCTACAGCGTATATTCCATTAATGTCTGCGAAATACATATTTTCTTCAGTATCTAACGCAAAGGCACTCACGTCGCGTTTGCCAACACGAACTGTTCTATTTTCACTCTTTTTGTAACAAAATAGTTCATTTTCAACTGTCCCTACCCATATGTTGTTATTTTTATCAACGCCGATAAGATTTGCATGTTTTCCAGCCATTTCCATTTCAGTAAGTTTTCTTTTTGACCGTCCTTCCTGGTAAACGAATGGTATAGAGAAGCCAAACGCTGTATAATACACATTACCGTCTTTTATGAACATGTTCGAAATTTGATTATCATCTAGCTCAATTATTCGCTTAATCTCTTTGGTTGGACGATGGTAAGTGTGTAATCCGTCTGCACTGCTTAAGTACACGATATGGTTCCTATTATCAACAGCAGTTGCAGTATTAACTGTGAGGCCGGTAATCTTATCATATTCTCCAGTCTTGAGATCAATATAAGCCGGGAAAAACACGTTTTCATCATCATCATCATCGTTTTCTGCAGTGACGATAAAATAAAGCGTATCAGTACTATGATCAACAGACAACTGAAAAGGTATTTCAATATCTTTCTTCACAATTTCTTCTTCATATTTTAGTCCACGTATGACTATTCCATCACAGTTTTGTTCCTCAGACTGGGCTGTTGCCACTAACAGTAGCAACAAACCTATATTAGGACCCATTTTGTTACTTGGACAATTCAATATTATTTCGAAATAAGTTTTAAGTCACCAATTTCAATAACATAACAGTCAAAACGATAACTGATAATAAATAAAGCGGAAGAGCACTAAGAGCACTATTATACCTGAACGGTCCCTTTGATGATATGTGCATCATTTATTTTGTAGATAAAATTCAAATTGTTAATGTTTATTTGAGTGTGAATTTTTAAAACTATTAAAAACGCATCATAATATACATTTATATATGTTTTTATCGAAACAAACAAAGAAGTTTCCTAATTGCCCTTCTTTTTAACCCCCGACGAAAAAGAGGGGTGTTATAAGTTTGACGTGTCTGTCTGTCTGTGGCATCATAGCTCCTAAACGGATGCGCCAATTTTGATCTAGTTATTTAGTTTGCAAGGTTTCACAATCGAGAGTTTTCTTAGATATGATCCAAGAAGATATCTTCAGCCATTTGAAGATTATCAGATCTTTTCTAGTTGTTGAAAGGATCAAGTAACGGTTTTGTGTCGGGGGTTATTAATTAAAAATTTTAATTTAGTGTGTATATGTAAGGCGTCTGGTTCCTTTTACATTTGACTTTTCCCATAAATTCCTTATCTCCTTAGATAGCGATGTATCTGTTGTTGTTGTTGTTAATCGGTACTAGTTTAAAAAAGTGTTGTTACCGGTTTTATAATAGGGGTTTTCCATAACTTTTCATTAGATGTCGTAAAGGCAATCAAGAACAAAGACGTGTGGTCCTATTTTCAACATTGCTGCGTTACACGAAGCGACAATTTTATAAATAAAGGTATGAATTAGAAGTACAGAAGTCATCACATGCGGTTGGATATTTGCACTTCGAAATTCACCCTTACCGTTACGGAATACGGGCGCTCTCAAAGTCAACATGTCCAGCGGCATGTGCTGGCTGTTGTATTTTGAATATTCGATGTGATAGAAATTGAATGTTTCACATTTGGATTGGAGTACGCAACGAACATCAAATTATAAATTGTGGCTTCGTATGGCTTCCTTATCTTCGTATAAGGTGATTAAGAAAAGATTCCCTGTTTTAGAATAGATATGTTATCTTTTCTTTCCGTCGTACATAGGATCATCATCATCTCAGCCGAAAGACGTCCACTGCTGGACAAAGGCCTCCCCCAAGGATCTCCACAATGATCCAGCATCCTGCGGCTTCCCGCGACCCTCACCACGACCCAAAGAGCGGTGGAGAGGGCTATATGCTTGGAGTTTCCTTGCGTGATCGAATCAGGAATGATGAGATCCGCAGGCAAACCAGAGTCACCGACATAGCCCGAAGAATCGCTAAACTTAAGTGGCAGTGGGCTGGACACATTGCGCGTAGAACCGACGGCCGTTGGGGCAGAAAGGTTCTTGAATGGCGACCGCGCGCCGAAGACGTAGTGTGGGCAGGCCCCCCACGAGGTGGACCGACGATCGTACATAGGATAGGGACAGGGAATTTGGATTTGTTTTACAGTAGGTATAATATAATGTAACAAATTCTAGATATCTACAAGTACAAGTTCAAAATCCAAGGACTCTGGCAGTTAATAGCCACAGGTGTCAGGCATTAATTAATAAAAAAAAAAACATTAACAACGTGTGAAATATAGTTTTTCGTAGTGGTCATGAATTTCGAAACTACATATTATCTACACTTTACGGATCGTATGAGAGATAAAAAAAAACACATTAGATTGATTACAATTTTTATTATTCAACAAATAGAGAAATGCGGTACAGTCTATCGTAATCGAGTCTTGTCTTTATTGTAAAAATAATTTACTTTCAATTCAATACGGGATTTATTATTATTCCTAAGTTGTAAATTGTTCATACGGGATTAGAGTACATTTATATTATAGGTATATTACATGCTAACAAATCATATTCAGATTTAAACAATGTGTCAGTAAAGTGTATTTTTTTATTGGGAAGGACATTTTACACCAGTACGCTTAAGTCGAACGATTCTCCTTTCATCAGAGTAAATAATATTATTGTTAGCGTCAAATGCAATACCTCTCAAATTTGTCTTATTATATAAAAGACCTATGTTGCGATCATTATCTATGGCATATATTCCATCCTCAACTGTGAAATACAAATTTTCGTCAGTATCAGACGCAAAACCGTTCACATCGTGTGTACCTATTAAATTTGTTTTATTGTCTTTCTTGACATAACAATATAGTTCTTTTTTGTCGGTTCCCACCCAGATATTGTTATTTTTATCGACACCGACTATATCTGCATGTTTTCCTGGTATTTCCACTTCAGCGAGTCTTCTGCTCTTTCCGTCTTTAAAAACGGATGGCATATGAACTGTGTAGTCCGTGTAATACACATCATCGTCTTTAATGAAAATATTCTTAATAAGATCACCACGTAATCTGTTGAGTAGCGTAAGTAGTAGGGTATTTAGTGCAAATGAATGTATGGGAACCATGTAAAATTGGACGAGTGGATGAAACTTGGCATGGTGTTAGAATAGGTGAACTTGAGTAGAAATCCACCGGGACCCATGACTCGTACCCCCTCTGAAGCCGGGGGGAGGGGGGTGAAGTTCGGTTTGGCCGCACTTCTTGTTGACGCTTATATATCTAAAACCGTATGTACTATGACAAGTTTGGTATCATTTTCGGATAACTCGTTAACGTAGAATTCATTTTTGCAATTATAAAATAGGGTTGCCATACAAAAAAACTAAATTATAGAACAAAATTCGCAAAACACGAATAAAGTTTTTCCACATAAACGTCGTTTACTTTTCCCATGGGAATGGTATCGATACAAAAAAAATATGGTCTGGTAGCAACATTCACGGGCTTTACAAATATATAACTTTTATGGCACTTACTTGATAAAAAATGGGTTAAAAAAAATAAAATTGCATGCGCGGCAGACAAAGGTATATATGTCGTAGCCAACTGGTTAAAATAGCCGTTCAATCAAACAGCTAGCCCTTTGACTGAACATCGCCATTCAATCACACGTCTAGCTTCTTAATTGAATATTTGAGGCGCTCAAAACGTTCAACATTACAGCTGACTCTAAAGCCGCCTTTTAATTGAATTAGTTCAGCTTACCACCGCGACGGCGCTAGGTGTGTTTTGTTTTCAATATGGCGTCAACTTACCTGTGTTTTTGTCAAGATATTTTTCGGAAAGAAAGTAGTAAATATAGGTACGTTACTAGTGTTGAAGAGCCAGAAATTATGGAGGCACATACGAGTGATAAGAGTGAATTAAGATTTTAAAAGTTATACGAAGAGAAATCACAGGACTATGAAATGCATCACCAAGGTATTTGAAGTTATTAAAGAACGCTAGGGTGTCCATGACTAACACGGAATGCAGGACTTCTACGTCTTATTATTAGATATCAAAATACGATTTAATGACAACTGGCAGTAAAGAATATCTTATTTTAAAAAGAAACAGTTCTGATGATCCTGTGATACGCATTGTACCCCGAAAAGAGTATTTCACCATGCTAAATACTATTCATAAAGATTATGGACATGGAGGCAGAGACAAGATGGTGTATAATATTAAGAGTCAGTTTTATATAGCAAAAAAAGCTGTTAAAAATTTTGTATCGCTCTGCCCAACATGCAACAATAAAAAATATTACGATTATTAAATTGTTTTTCATGTTTACTAATTTGTTCAAACTCTTGGTCACCTCTTAAACCGTCCTTAAACTTAGTCCAAGAAAAATCTCCCAAGAAATTACAAAAAGTTTTCCTATTTTTTCAAATCACATGCTAAACTAATGGTCACCCTAGTTAATTTTCCATTTAACCATTTGGCTAAGCGTCGTCAAGCTGTAGTGTTGAACGTTGCAGTCAACAAGTCGGCTGAGCGACGTACAGCCGTGTGATTGAATGGCGATGTTCAGTCAAAGGGCTAGCTGTTTGATTGAACGGCTATTTTAACCACTTGGCTACGACATATACATGGAACTAGCTTTAAGACCAAATTAGTCCCAGAACAGTGGTATTAAGGGGTGATAATGTATGGAAGAAATGTTGTGGATGTTACAAAACCTTCCAAACAAATATGCGATGTAGAAGATCAGGTCAGAATGAAAAGTTAGAGCGGCCGGAACAAACGGTAGGAGATTAAGAGGTGGCGCCGTAGTGAAACTTGTTGGGAACCTTGGTCAGACTTTGAAATGTAAAAAAAAGTCCCAAGATGGCTGACTTCAAGACACTAGCAACCGCTGGCAACCCAGCAAATATAGCAAAGCGGGGGCAGATAATATTTCTGTCGATCAGTAATAGAACCAAGAACCCATTTCGTTTTCTCGGCTACTGGTTTATTTTAACCCTGTTCAATTTCTGGTTAGATTCCACGTCTTTGGGGCAAAAGCTAAAGCTGTTGCACTGTTGAAACTCAGAAAGCCTTGAGGTGATCTCAAAAGTTACCTGCCGATATCTTTACTGTGTCATACTAACCAATTGCTGCATATAATGCTACTAAGCTAGTCAACATCATCAGGCAGACGGATCAGCCAGCGTAAGGCTAACTAAGCGTAAACAAGAGTTCGAGGTAGAAGACCATAATAAGGGTTGAAGGTTGGGGAAGTTGGTGAACAGTAGGGAAGTAGAGTCGTTTGCGATTTCAAGGAATCGTCTTATGTGTGTTTTTCCTTTCTAATCGAATTAACTCAGCGAGACCGGTACATTGCCACATATGAAGCGCTATCTGTAGCCTCTAGAAAGATCCTTACGCATGCAGGTGGTAGGGTAGGCTCGACAAGTCATGGGAGCGTCATCGTTGAACCAGCACGTGGTGGTGTTGAGGATGTTTGCTGTCGGTCTTTTCATTAGCCATGCCCAGAGAGCTGGTCACGTCTGTACGAACCTTCTGATTAAAACCAGAGAGTTTTATTTAGAGCCAAATTTAGCCCCATAGCTGAGCGTGTGCTCACCGAATCTAAACCGAAGCTGCTAGTATAATTGCCTGCCGTAAAAAAGAGATCCAGTTCGACCAATCGATGAACTGGTGGAAAAGGAGACGTAAAAAGTGGTTTTTTATTCGGCCAAAAATTGAACGGATAAGTAGTATACCTACTTAGAAAGCTTATGTAAGTGGGTTTCAGGATAACTAATCAAATTATTTTATCGATGCTCCGTTTTCGTAAAAATTGCAAACTTGTTCAAGCTAAAAAGTTATAATGAAACGAACGATCAATGAATTTCCAAGAGCTATTATTCTAATATTATCTTTTTGTATTAAAATCTTACAGCCAAGTATAACGTTATTTTTATTTGTAGTCTTTTTTTTGCAGTAATTAATGAAAATAATTATTGAAGAACTTGAGGCCTTTTCGTTTCATTTTTAGAGAAAGTAAACTAGAAAAAAAAATGAAATGTCAACGTGATAGATGACAGGATTGACAGGTATTCAACTGACAGTCAGAAAAATAACCGTTTTTTTTTAACCGAAATTAGCGTTTAGTTTCCCTACCTTGAAAATAAACTTGACAGTTGACACTGGCGCAAAGTAACACTAGCGCCAAAATCAGAAAAAAGTAAAAATATCGATTAAATCTTAATAAAAATTAAGAAAGAGACAATAGATCATTTTTATACTATGCGCTATCTCTTTCTTAAAAAGCATTCACAGCAACTACGCAACAAAAAATCGGTTTGAAAGGATTGCCAGAGGTATAATTGTATTGCCAGATCTTAGGTTTATTTTTCTACCAACCAATATTCGAATCAATTTATAAAAAAAACGGAGCTTTCTTTATTTTTTTTCAAGTGATCCTGATTATCGTAATAATATACCCTTTTACCCTATATGCGTAGAATACCCGTTCAATTTTTGAAATAATAGTTCAAGAATACAAAATTTTACATCTCCTTTTACCATTTGGTGGACGTAGGTCGGCACAGTAGGTTGTTGCGAGTACCAATTTGCTTTTTGGTATTTAAGCAGCGTTTCTAATAAAAGAACGATTTATCCAACGTAGCAATAAGGTATCTTGAAAGACTGTTGGATGATCGTCAAAGGTTCCAGCTTCAAGACATTTTGTTAGCAACTAAGGATTTACATACATTAGTTAAATTCCTATCCACAGTCTCAAAGGCCTGCGCTTAGTGAGTTATTACCAGATACACGTCGCAGATCTCTTTCAATCAGAGGTATGTGCTGTGGGAGGTTCAAGATTTGGTTACAGCTGAGCAGGGATTTTCTGTTCAGAATGCAGCTTATTCAGAGAAGACTATTATTTCCAGTATTTTTTAAGCATGAATGACACAGTACCGACAATAGCTTTTGAGGTCATCAAACGGTTGTCTGAGTTTCAGCAGTGCAACAGTCTTTTCCACGCAAAAATTAAACAGTGGTTAAAAAATCCAGTAGCAAAGAAAAAAAAATTTTGATTCTATTACTGGTCAACAGAAATATTGTCTGCACCTGCTAACCTACATTTGTTGGATTGCCAGCGTTTGCCATGTTTTGAAGTCAGCTATCTTGGTCTTTATTTTTCCTTTTAAATTCTGACGGTTTCCAATAAGTTTTACTACGGCGCCACCTCTTAATCTCCTACCGTTTGTTCCCGCCGCTCTAACTTTCCATTCTGACCTGATCTTCTACATCGCTTTTTTTTGGAAGGTTTTTTAACATCCACAACATTTCTGCCATACATTACCACCCCTTAATACCACTGTTTTGGGACTAATTTGGTCTTGGAGCTAGTTCCATGTTTAAACCTTTGTCTGCCGCGCATGCAATTTTATTTTTTTTAACCCATTTTTTATCAAGTAAGTGCCATAAAAGTTATATATTTGTAAAGCCCGTGAATGTTGCTACCGGACCATATTTTTTTTGTATCGATACCATTCCCATGGGAAAAGTAAACGACGTTTATGTGGAAAAACTTTATTCGTGTTTTGCGAATTTTGTTCTATAATTTAGTTTTTTTGTATGGCAACCCTATTTTATAATTGAAAAAATGAATTCTACGTTAACGAGTTATCCGAAAATGATACCAAACTTGTCATAGTACATACGGTTTTAGATATATAAGCGTCAACAAGAAGGGCGGCAAAACCGAACTTCACCCCCCTCCCCCCGGCTTCAGAGGGGGTACGAGTCATGGGTCCCGGTGGATTTCTACTCAGGACTACCTATTCTACAACCATGCCAAGTTTCATTCACTCGTCCAATTTCAACCGTTTTTTGCACTAAATCCTCTACTAAAGTTCTTTCTTATTATGGTTGTATGTGTATATTCCATTTGAACTGGCCAAGTATACAATATGGTTCTTATTATCAACGCCCGTAGCTGAACTAATGGGTAACCCAGAAATGACTTCATATTTTCCACTGCTCAGGTCGATACTAGCTGGGAATAAGGCGTCTCCTTTCTCCGTTTCTATGTCAGCAGTTATAGTAAAATATAACATGTTAGTGCTGCGGTCAACAGACAACTGGTAAGGTCTAAAAGGGCCACTTTTCAACACTTCCTCTTCATATTTCGTTCCTCGTATGATTATTCCGTCGCAGTTTTGGTTTTCGGATTGGGCTAAAGCCACAAAGAGTAGAAGTAAACCGATGGTTACACCCATTTTAAGGGTGATTTCTTTTTTAAAATACAAGTTTTAAACTTTTAACGACCCTACTAGTATCACTCTCGTTATACAGAAACTAATTAAAAGTAATGTGCGGTGTCATTATTATAGTTGAGTGCTATCTTTTATTCGTTAATTAACTGTTTTTATAAAGGATCAGTCATCCATTAATCATAATATTATTATGTATACAGAACTAGTTGTATGATCACGATTTTGCTCGCGTTCTTTTTTTTAATGAATATAAATGTTTATACCAAAAAGTATCGAACCTGGTATTCTCGTTTCAAATTTTTATTTGTTACTAATGTATAAAATGATTTGATAAACTTGGTTCATGACAAAAAATTTTATACGAACTTACTTTAGTTACAATACAATACAATACAATATACTTTATTGACTGAAAAAGACACAGTATACAGAAAATATAACAGTACAAACAGAAGAGTCAAAAGGCGGCCTTATTGCTAAGGTAGCAATTTCTACCAGGCAACCTTTAGGTGAGGAAAAAGTTTAGATAGAAGTGATGCGGGTTGGTGGTCTAAACAGAGTAGGTAAACTAACAATATTAAAAAATAAAGCATTTAACTATGAAAGAAAGAAAGTAAATAAAACATTATACAAACTAACTGATGTAAATATAAAATAAAATACTTAAACTATAATACATATATTACACAAATAGCTATGAATATATAATTAAAATAAACTAATACATACTACCATTATGATTTAATAGGAAATTCAATTAAACGGATCAGGAGACAAGACCGAGGTAGTGCGCTTTGATGCGCATTTTAAAAGACTCGGGAGAAGGGGCACGTCGGACTGACTCAGGAAGATCATTCCATAAACGTATGGCTTGTACAGCAAAGGAGTTGGTGTAAAATTTTGAAGAATGAGAGGGCATGTCAAGTGACAGATTGTTACATGAACGAAGATTGCGGTCCAGGGTGTCAGAACGAAATACAAAAATATCTTTAAGATAAGAAGGAGAATTGGGTTTGAAGAGGACAGAGTATAGAAGAGAAAGTATGTGACAGTTCCTTCGGTGGCGGACGGGCAGCCATTGAAGTTTTGAGCGATAGCTAGAGATATGATCAAATTTCCGCAGACCAAATATGAAGCGTATACAAAGATTTTGTAGACGCTCCAGTTTGTTTACAAGCTCAGCAGACAAATCAGGAAAACATGCATCAGCATAGTCCATCAAAGGTAGAAGAAGAGATTGAGCAAGGGAAATTTTGGTTTTCGTTGGCAAAAGGTTCCTAAAACGCTTAAGCGAACTATACGCAGCAAACATCTTCCTGCTAACTTCAGATATATGGGGCTTCCATGAAAGGCTACTATCAAATATAACCCCGAGATTTTTGACCTTGTCACTAAACGGAATTTGAACGCCGTCGAAAATGACTGGAGGTAACGCCCTCAAATTGGTTCGCGCCAGGTACCAGTGACTTCCCAAGATAATAGTCTGCGACTTCGCAGGATTCACCTTAAGCCCATGCGAGAAGCTCCAATCGGAGATGCTCCTCAGGTCTCTGTTAACAGTAGCTATTGCATCCGTTAACTGAGAAAAGGGAGCCTGTGTGTATATCTGCAAATCGTCTGCATACAAATGATAGGACGAAGTAAGAGGAAGTGTAATTGAGTTAATGAAAATGGCAAATAGCAGAGGAGATAGGACGCCACCCTGCGGTACGCCGGCAGATGTATCACACCACGCAGAGAATGTTTCTTCAACGCGTATACGTTGTCGGCGCCCATACAGGTAACTACGAAACCACTCAACCACAGCAGGAGATATGTTAAGAGAAACCAACATCGCCAAAAGGATATCAAAGTCAACAGTGTTGAATGCGTTACTGAAATCCAGCAGAGTCAACACCGTCAGCCTTTGGTGCTCCATACCCAGCCGGATGTCATCAGAGATTTTAACTAATGCTGTAGTCGTACTATGACCGGGACGGAAACCGGACTGGAGAGGATTCAGGAGATTGTTCAAGGAGAGAAAAGCAATAAGTTGTTGTTGAACAAGTCTCTCAAGTACTTTGGATAGGAAAGGTAAGATGGATATGGGGCGATAGTCAGAGAAGGAACTAGGATTGGGTTTTTTAGGTAATGGGACAATATGTGCTTCCTTCCAAGCGGTCGGAAATACACCTGTGGACACGGACTTATTAAGAATTTTGGTTATGACAGGGGCAAGGATTTCAAGGAGGGGAACGATCATCTTACGACTAATGCAGTCACCTCCGACCGCATCCGACGAGATAGCGAGTATGTTCCTCTTAACATCACTGACTGTAAATTGGGTAATAAGAAAAGGCGGAAAGTTAGGAGTAGGCTGATTCGAAAGATTATTAATTGTGCTAGTTTTAGTGCCAGTGTCCATCGTGGCAGAAGATGAGAAATGGTTATTTAAAGAGTTGAGATCGATGTTGTTAGGAGATGTATCATTACGTGATTTGCCTACTCCCAGTTTTTTAAGAAAAGACCACACTTTAGCAGGGTCCCCGTTTTCGACAGATTTATGAATATGGCGTCGCTGACTGTCACGTATCTTTGTATTGCAGCGATTTCTGGTTTCGCGATATTTTTCTAGGTTCCGTTCAGTACAATTCATTTTATATTTCGTTTTGGCACGAGTTTTTTTGTCCATAAGAGACCGCACTTCGTCATCAAGCCACGGTGCAGGAAGATGCTTGACACGCACAGCTCGCACAGGAGCATGACAGTCATAGAGTTTGACCAAATGAGAATTGAAAAGCTGGACTTGATCGTCGACTGACTCAAGAGAGTCTATCGCCAACCAGTCAATCTTAAGGGCGTCCTCCTTTAAACGATAGTTCTCATTTATTTTTTGTCAACACATTTTCAGTGCTTTCCGGGTTACATCTTATTTTAATTTTAAAATAATTGAAGATAATGCTATTTCATACGTCTATATGGATAGACAATTTCATAATTTGAATTTTTCAAACAACATTGTCCTATAAATATTTTTTGTGAATAGTAAATCAGTCGTGAAAAGTTTGTTTATTTGCAGACAAACAATATTTTTAATTTAACAGCCAGCATACATGATATACCACAACCAACATGTGATAAACAATGTAGGTAATCAGTTAATTTTAATTTATAGCAAGTAAACAACAGAAAGATATTTTTTCTGTGATAACATAATAATAAGACATGAAAATAAAAAAATGTAACAGCGTATAACTGTGCTGAGGCAAGAAAAACAATCATGATATTAATGAAGATTGCTTTTTGCTCAATATACCTATGCTCACTAAACGCGATCTTACTGGCTGAAACTCATTCAACAAAGAATTCAACTCCTCCTGCACAAGACATCTTGCTGCGGAAACCCGGCCGAGATAAATCCATTGCTCTATCGACTCAAGATATGGAAACTCATGGATATGACCACATCCTCTTCTTGCACTCATTTATACCGGCTGCGACACAACATCAGCAACGTTTAGAAGAAGCAAGAGTGGAGAGATGGAGAGTGGAGTTTCAAATTGGAGAGTGGAGTTTCTTCCGGAGAGTTCTTCTCCACAGAAGACAGCCAAATCGTGAACTCTCCTCGACGTCGAAAAGTGATTTGTAAAATCTTACTTCGAATAAACACATTTTGAACTTTGAGCAAGGTAGGTTTCTGCAAATTATATTTAAAGTCGGAAATTATTAAGGAAGCAGCAAAGATCTTCTACAACCCCAAATCCAGTCACAGTAATGTTGCAGAAGCTGGGAAGGTATGCCTCCTCAAATGGTAATAGTACCAGCAAAATTGACCTCCCTCAATCAGTACCGTTTCCAGTCATTCATGAGGTCAGTAGCAAATATTAAGCCTGATATCAGCTCCCTCTCGCCAACTGAGCGCAGCTTAATATCATTCCTGGCGCACATACCAGCAAGTGCAGCAATGGCTTGAGAATGAGCTGCCGCCCCTTCAAAAGTGGGGGTGGAAAAAACAAGGTGATATAGTGGTACCAATAACAACAGAAGACTTACCAGCGCCAGAAGTTTTGCTAAAAACAATATTTGGTCGCTGTACCAAGGATTGTATGTAGCAGAGGCAAATGTGGATGTCGGAAAGCAATGCTGAAATATTCTGCTGCGTGCCTTCATTGCCAAGGAGCATGCTGCAAAGAAGACAGTGAGAATGATGATGAAGATGATTTAGAGCCCGCTCAGCAATAACCGCTCATTACTGAACAAGAAAGAAGACCCACAGAAAACAAACATTTGCCGGGACCCTCTCGATCAATATTTGCCACAACGCACCGTTTCTGTAATATTGGCGAAAAACTTAAAAATGAGTCCTTTGACTCTCCCCCTCCCAGCGGCTAGATACTCGTACTAAAAGGCCTAGACGTCAGGACTTTTAGTATGTTTTATCCCTAAGCACCCTGAATAACTTTCTAAAAGAAATCACTTAGACTCCAGCTCACGCACTCGTTAACAGCTTATATATGTCCCCACCGAGGGGCTCGAGCCTACCCTAATACCAGGGTGAAGTAAGTGGGTGGCAAAGGTAAGCCGCCGCCGACGTCGTCGTCGCCGCTTCAAAACAAAATAAAATTCTTACCTTCTGCAACTGCCTGTCATCCACACTCCTGTGCTCGTACTTTGCCATGTCGCCTAACTGAATGTTTCATTGCATATGAATTAACAAAATTCACAAATAAACACATAAAGATTCGAAAACAAACATAAAATTAACCTACAAAACTAAAATACACGCACCAAACAAATGGCAGACTCGTACTAGCATTGTTTACTTCCGGACATGTTATCTTTTCTTTCCGTCGTACCTACATAGTATAGGGACAGGGAATTTGGATTTGTCTTACAGTAGGTATAGTGTAACAAATTCTAGATATTTACAAGCTACAAGTTCAAAACCCAAGAATTCTGTCAGTTAATAGCCACAGGTGTCGTGTCATGCAATAATTGATAAACAAAAAAAAACATTAACAACGTGTGAAACATACTGTTACGTAGTGGTCATGAATTTCGAAACTACATATTATCTACACTTTACGGATCCTAAGAGAGATAAAAAAACACATCAGATTGATTACAATTTCTATTATTCAACAGATATATAAATGCGATACAGTCGCAATCGAGTCTTGTATTTATAATTTACTTTCAATTCAGACTTACGGGATTAGAGTACATTTACGTTATAAGTATATTATAACAAATCATATTCAGATTTAAACAACCTGTCAGTAAAAATTGAAGTGTATTTTTTTATTGGGAAGGACATTTTACACCAGTACGCTTAAGTCGAACGATTCTCCTTTCATCAGAGTAAATAATATTATTGCTAGCGTCAAATGCAATACCTCTCAAATTTGTCTTATTATATAAAAGACCTATGTTGCGATCATTATCTATGGCATATATTCCATCCTCAACTGAAAAATACAAATTTTCGTCAGTATCAGACGCAAAACCGTTCACATCGTGTGTACCTATTAAATTTGTTTTATTGTCTTTCTTGACATAACAATACAGTTCTTTTTTGTCGGTCCCCACCCAGATATTGTTATTTTTATCGACGCCGACTATATCTGCATGTTTTCCTGGGATTTCCACTTCAGCGAGTCTTCTGCTCTTTCCGTCTTTAAAAACGGATGGCATATGGACTGTGTAGTCTGTGTAATACACATCATCGTCTTTAATGAAAAGATTCTTAATAAGATCACCACGTAATCTGTTGAGTAGCGTAAGTTCTTTCTTATGATGGTTGTATGTGTATATTCCACTTGAACTGGCCAAGTATACAATATGTTTCTTATTATCAACGCCTGTAGCTGAACTAATGGCTAATCCAGAAATGACTTCATACTTTCCACTGTTCAGATCGATACTAGCTGGGAATAAGGCGTCTCCTTTCTCCGTTTCTATGTCAGCAGTTACAATAAAATACAACATGTTAGTGCTGCGGTCAACAGACAACTGGTAGGGTCTAAAAGGGCCACTTTTCAACACTTCCTCTTCATATTTCGTTCCTCGTATGATTATTCCGTCGCAGTTTTGGTTTTCGGATTGGGCTAAAGCCACAAAGAGTAGAAGTAAACCGATGGTTACACCCATTTTTGAGGGTGATTTCTTTTTTAAAATACAAGTTTTAAACTTTAACGACCCTACTAGTATCACTCTCGTTATACAGAAACTAATGAAAAGTAATGTGCGGTGTCATTATTATAGTTGAGCGCTATCTTTTATTCGTTAATTAACTGTTATTATAAAGGGTCATCATCCATTAATCATAATATTATTATGTATACAGAACTAGTTGTATGATCGCGCTTTAGCCCGCGCTATTTTTTTTAATAAAAAAAGATTTCGTTCTAAAAAGTATCTAATCTGGTATACCTACTTGTTCCAAATAAAGTAGTTTCATTGCTTATGTATAAAATGATCTGATAAACTTGGTTTATGACTATTTTTATATAGAAACTTACTTTCTCATTTATTTTTTGTCAACGTATTTTCAGTGCTATCCAGGTTACATCTTATTTTAACTCGAAAATAAATTAAGATAATGCTATTTCATACGTCTATAAGATGGACACTTTCATAATTTGATTTTTTCAAACAACATTGTCCTATAAATACATTTTTGTGAATAGTAAATCAGTCGTGAAAAGTTTGTTTATTTGCAGCCAACAATATTTTTAATTTAACAGCCAGCATACATGATATACTACAACCAACACACACACAGTGTGATAAACAATGTAGGTAATCAGTTAATTTGAATTTATAGCAAGTAAACAACAGAAAAATATGTTTTCTGAGATAATAACAAAATAATAAGAAATGAAATACCTACACAAAAAATGTGAAGCTTGATTCGTCGAACTTTTTCGATACAAGCATAGGTCAATTCAAAATAATAACAAAAAAACAATCTACTGAACGATGAATTTGAAACATGGAAACCACCAAGTTTTGTAAACTATACCGTGTGACATATCAGATGAAAGGGCTTGTTGTAACGATCTCAAATATATATATTTTTTACATTTTACAATTAGTTTTGAAGTAATTTAAGAAAATAAGCGAAATATTACCATTTCAAACTTATCTCCGAAATTACTGGGCCTAAACTTTTGAAAATAATACTGAAGATAGATCTGTAACTACAGATTACAGGGAAACCTATAAGAAGTCAGTGGTATTTAAAGTATTTTGCAATATTTGTGCTTACGCGCAATCTGTCTGGGGGACGGATTTGCATACGTGCATCGAACTCGATCTCATTACTCATACCATAATATTTTTAGTAAAAATATTTTACTAAGATAAATACTTTTCTGCATGCAGATTGGAAAAAAAGTACAATTTACATAAATTCGTCCATTCGAGATTTGATTTTAAATTCTTTGTTTTCTTATACTTTTGTTTTTTCTACAGGTGTGCATAGATAGCAGTATGACCACGAGGACGTTTATCCTGGTAGTCATACTGGTATGATAAATTAGTATGACCATAGGGAAACAGGGGATTTGGCATTGTGTAGGTCCATATCCATAATAATATAAAAATTGCGACTTTTTTATTGTATTGACCTATGCTTGAGTCGAAAAAGTACGACAGATCAAGCTTCACCGGACTTGCGGGGAAGCGGATGGCTCTACCTTAAAATAGCGACAGGTTTGAATTAAAGATTTACTTGCTGTGCGTCAATGGAATGAATGAATGGCAATTGTTGACAGAAAAATATGTTGATCCCAGGAGGCCATATATTTCATATTTTATATATACGGCCCCTGGTGTATATTTTATATATATTTTACCAGGTTCATCGTACCAGAGCATTGAAAGGAAATTCAGTTTGTCGCAAAATACAATTTGTAATGAGCGCAAAGGGAAAATACTAGTGCAGCCGTACAACAAGTATTTCAAATTAGAATATTTGTACATATTATGAGTTGAGTTGAATGAAACGTCGCGCTGCAAGTGTTGCATTAGTTTAATTTGTAATCAATCCAAAAAGTCTGACTCAAGCTGGGAATGCAAATATTTCTATACTTTAGACTTGTTCAACAATATACAATTTTACAAGTTTAATGAATGAATGATATTTTATTTGCAGGCAAACACGATACAAAAAGTTGGTACATCACTACATAAGTATAAAACAAAGTCGCTTTCTCTGTCCCTATGTTCCTATATCCCTATGTCCCTATGTATGCTTAAATCTTTAAAACTACGCAACGGATTTTGATGCGGTTTTTTAATAGATAGAGTGATTCAAGAGTAAGGTTTATATGTATAATACATGCATAATATACTTAAGGATAACCCACAATAACCATTTTCCCGTGCGGAGCCGGGGCGGGTCGCTAGTTTATGTATAAATAAAACATTAAGTACTAGCGTGTAACGCCAGCAACTACCATAAATTAAAATAATACAGATTGAATACATTAATAGCGTCAAGAGCGTCGGTGGCCAAGTGGCTAGGCCCGTTGACTTCCGTTCCGAAGTTCGATGGTTCAAACCTCGGCACGTACCAATGTGTTTTCGATTTTCGAATTCATATGTACGTTTATTCGACGCTCTTACGGTGAAGGAAAACATCGTGAGGAAACCTGCACACACCTGCGAAGAAATTCAAAGGTTGTGTGTGAAGTTGACCAACCCGCACTGGGCCAGCGTGGTCGACTAAGGCCTATTCATCCTGGTATCAGGGTAGGCTCGAGCCCCTCGGTGGGGACATATATGAGTTGTTAACGAACATTAATAGCAAACAAAAACAATTGTAATAAAATAATTGGACCGCTAATCAGAAGTATCAAACATTAATAATAAATTGGCATATATGTAAAAATATAAATAATATTATACTTATATTTAATTTTAACATTAAAATTTTCAAATAATTAACATTACAAAAGAACTGAAGGAAATATTTAGAAATGTATTATAAAGAAGGGCATTTCACATTAGTACGCTTTAGTCTAACGATCTTATCTTCATCTGAATAAATTATGTTATTATCGGCATCAAAGGTTACACCTATCGTGTTACTATGTTTGTACAATGGTTCGATGGTACGATCATCTCTTATAGCGTATATACCATTGCCATCTGAGAAATATATATTTTCTTCGTTGTCGTATGCAAAACCATTTATTTCGTAGTTCCCAAAAGGAACTGTCTTAATTTCTTCTTTGATGTAACAAAAAAGTTCATTGTCTTCGGTCTTCACCCAAATATTGTCATTTTTGTCGACTCCGATAAGTTCTGCATTCTTTCCAGGAATTTCCACCTCAGTAAGCTTCTTAAACTTACCGTCTTTGTAAACAAATGGTACGGCATAAAAATGCCTTCTTTCAACACTTGTTCTTCATATTTTATTCCACGTATTATTATCCCATCACAGTTATCTTCAGAACGGACTAAAGTCACGAAAATCAGAAGAAAACCTATAACAGGACGCATTGTTTCACGTAAGAAATATTAATTTAAAATTGAATTTTAACCACCAATTTCAGTGATACCTACTGTCGGTTGACTGATAAATGAATATGGAAGGTTTCTGCTCTACCTCAACTATCTTATGTGTCTTTGATGACTCTTTTAATGAATATCGTAATTTGTAGCTTTAGTTAGTAAATCTTTTCTAACGTTTTATTAAGTAATAATTTTATTAATAACTACGAAAACAACTATCAAAAGTACATTACGTAGAGTATTATCAGGTCTGTTAAGTACAAATAATTCTCTTGATTGCCTTATTTAGCTAGCTAACGAGTATGTTATCTTACAATATGTACTCGTATTAATGGTGTCAATTCTCTTAGGTCACACACTAAACTTAAATTTAAGTCGCAATCATTTTCGTTTATACCGGTACCGAAAAGTATTTTGACCAGGCGGCCATGTAATTTTTAATCTATCTATCTATACGGGAACTTGTATTTCCTAATGTTTATAGTCCTAAAGTCGATTATCCGAACATCATTTTCTTAATATTCGATTGTCCTAATTTTGATCCTTCTCTACTAATAGAGATATATAAATATCTAAAAAATCCTCGGTAGGTTGAATAGTAATAATAAAAAGAATAAGTAACTGTTACTCGTAAATAATTTTACTAATTAGGTAGGTATTACAATAATTTTAAATTCGTGGCAATAGCTGTTCAAAATTCGCATTTTGTATACCTACTGACATTGATTTTCAATAATAGTTTTAATTCTCTTCATTTTGTCCAAATACTCGTAAATATTTCCTTTTTTCTGAGCTGGAGGAGCACCACTAAAACTTTATTGTATATCAGAAATACTGTCTTTGATTTATTTATGACTATACATTTTAGGAATATAAACGATTATAACTATGGGCATTAGGGCTTACCATAATTAGGATCTTCGATCATATCAATGATTAGGATGAAAAAAAATAGGGCAATGAACAGTAGGAGTTAAAAAAATAGGACAAGGATCATTAGGACAATCGATACTTAGGACTAAAATGCTAAGGAAAATAGAAAGTAGGATAACAAATTTTAGGGAATACAATAGAGAACCCTATCTATACTTAAGATGCTCTTTCATTGATATTCCACGTGGGATATTTTTGGTGGCTACATTGGATTTCAAGCACATTGAGTCATATTTAGAACTACGAATAGCGATTTTAGAATTTAGCATGTTTCAAAGCACTCTTAGCAACTTGCTACAAGATTCTCTTCTGGCAATCACAATTCAGAACTGTTGTCTAATACTGACGTCATAACAAAAAAAAGCAGCCAAGTGCGAGTTGGACTCGCCCATGAAGGGTTCCATATCAGCAAGTAACATAATATAAAAGTTCTTGTAGTTCGTTGTAACTTTGATCGATGTTTTAGTAATAGTGAAAAGAAACGGTTTACGATTTATGACGTATCAAAAAAAAAACTACTTACTAGATCTCGTTCAAATCAATTTTCGGTGGAAGTTTGCATGGTAATGTACATCATATATTTTTTTTAGCTTTATCGTTCCCTTATTTTAGAAGTTAGAGGGGGGGGGGGACACATTTTACCACTTTGGAAGTGTCTCTCGCGCAAACTATTCAGTTTAGAAAAAAATGATATTAGAAACCCCAATATCACTTTTGAAGACCTATCCATAGATACCCCACACGTATGGGTTTGATGAAAAAAAATTTTTAAAGTTTCAGTTCTAAGTATGGGGACCCCACAAAATTTATTGTTTTCTTTCTAATTTTTTGTGAAAATCTTAATGCGGTTCACAAAATACATCTACTTACCAAGTTTCAACAGTATAGCTCTTATAGTTTTGGAAAAAAGTGGCTGTGACATACGGACGGACGGACAGACAGAAAGACAGACATGACGAATCTATAAGGGTTCCGTTTTTGCCATTTGGCTACGGAACCCTAAAAAGGGTGCATTATCTTGGTAAAAAATCCGTTATACTGAGAAAATAATTCCGAGTAAAATGGTGCTTTTAATTAATTTTGAGGAAATTTGTCAGATGTGCCGTTTTTAATATTACGGCAGAATACAGGTGTAGTGGATGTTTCATATATCGTTTTGCTTCAGGTACACCGGTCGTCGATGTTCGTGTTCGGTGGTTACACAGGGGACATCCTGGCGAATTCTAATCTGACCAATAAGAATGACCTCTTCGAATATAAGTTCCAGACCGCGACTTGGGTGCAATGGAAGTTCACAGGACAGTTAGTATATCAAAATAATATAACTTGATATTCAAAACATTTAAAAATCATTTATTTGTAATGTAGACAGGTTAATTCAACAAATATACGAATATCCTAATATCACCTTCAGTCATTTGCGGTGCTTACGCACGTTCACTTATATTGAATTTTAATTAGCAAGTCAAATTCTACACTGATACCACAATTTGTTTCTTGACTAAAAACCATTTCTTGATTTAATATATTCACTGCAAAGTCCTTTAGTTTCATGGTTAAAGAAATTATTTTGTAGTGATAAGTTTGCATCTATTTAAGCTTCGATAATGTAATGAATTTGAAGCGGAATCGGAATTAATCAGATTTTCCTGTTATAAATGTAATATAATGATAGAACTGTGAAATATAAACATTTATTAACGTTTTCATGTAAAGAGAGCCAGTACCGCGTTCTGCTCACGGCGCCGCGGTGTACGACGACAAGCTGTGGATATTCGCCGGCTACGATGGCAACGCGAGACTCAATGACATGTGGACGGTTAACTTAAGCGTAAGTGTTCTTTCACTGTTCTTTGGGACAAGAACAACTTTTTACAAAGTTAAAATAAACTTAATGATTTGGTGCCGTGACCAGGATAGTTACAAAATCAAATAGTGGTTTAAGACTCAGGATAAATTACTCGAGGCCTGGATAGGAAACTTAAGTCCTATATTGTACCCTTTGTCTATAACATATTCTAACAAGTCACGTGGCTCTGGAACATGCCTACGTCATCAGCGAAAGTGCAATCATGATGCCTAAATTATCAATGATACAAAATTCTTTTTTTAACTTTTCTTTTTCTGAGAGTTTTTTAATTTTTAAGAGTTTTTTAATTAATTCTATATTGGGAAATTCTGATAAGTTACGCTCTAAACTTAAATTTAAGTCCTTGGGAATCGAAAAGGATATGAGGGTATGAAGGACATGCATGATACAAGAAATGAATGATATTTAAAATAACAGCACAGCTGTTAAATTTGGCGTAATTTTAAGTGGTATGTTTTCGTCTCTAAATTTAAATTGACAACTACCTACCCCATTTGATTCTTAAAATCGTGAAAATGACGTAAATTTAAACGTAATAACTAGAATCCACTGTTTGATAACCTTAATAAATTGAAGAAAAAAAGAAGGATGTAGACGTTGGCGTAACGACTTGGACGCGTGTAACAAAGATTGGTGTACAGATGCTCTTGACCGCAACTCATGGCGTAACAGAGGGGAGGCCTTCGCCCAGCAGTGGGACACGAAATAGGCTAATAAAAAAATCACTACATAGTATAAAACAAAGTCGCTTTCTCTGTCCCTATGTATGCTTAAATCTTTAAAACTACGCAACGGATTTTGATGCGGTTTTTTTTAATGGATAGAGTGATTCAAGAGGAAGATTTTTATGTATAATACATGCATAATATACTTAAGGATAACCCGCAATAACCATTTTCCCGTGCGGAGCCGGGGCGGGTCGCTAGTAAATAATAATAATGATAGCGATTGTATGGTGTAGGGTGAGAACAAGCAGTGGGAGCGCGTGGAGCAGCAGGGCCAGTGTCCCCCGACGTGCTGCAACTTCCCAGTAGCGGTGGCGCGCGGCAGGATGTTCGTGTTCAGCGGCCAGAGCGGCGCCAAGATCACCAACGCGCTCTACCAGTTCCACTTCGAGACTCTCACGTGAGGAAACACCTATTTTTTATAGACAGCCCTGTAGCCTAGTTGGTCGGGGATTGAATACCGCCCAGGGTAAACATTCGTGTGATGAGCACTTGTGTTTGCCTTGTGTGTGGATGTTGTAGAAGAAGAAGAAGAAGAAGAATATCACCTGTCTGATACCCATAGTAGCTCTGCCTAGTTTGGGGTCAGATGGCCGTGTGTGAGATGTTGTTGACATTTCCGTGCAGTTTCCCGTAGGAATAAGATGTTTTCCCGCGGTAAAAACTATCTAAAATGTTGACCGGGGATATAAGGTACCACCATGCAAAATTTCATTCAAATCGGTCCAACAGTTTCGGAGATTAGCTCATAAAACAGCC
This sequence comes from Teleiodes luculella, assembly GCA_948473455.1. Lineage (NCBI taxonomy): Eukaryota > Metazoa > Arthropoda > Insecta > Lepidoptera > Gelechiidae > Teleiodes > Teleiodes luculella. Next base: position 11,819,777 of record OX419600.1, read on the forward strand.
AAACAAAAAAATTAAATAAATCTCGATATGTTCTACATCCCACTACTGACACGGTTTTTAGAATTTATTTTTCTATGTTTAGATTTCGACCTCTACAGTTTTATTATATGACGAGTAAATGGTGTCAATAATGACTATGGTATTGTCAGTAATCTTTGGTCATCTCTTGACTCTTTTATCTTGTACTGTCTCTTTTCTTTTGCATTATTATGTTTTATTGTTATGTACAGTTGGAGCCGCGTATGCACGGCTCACGTACTCCGCTCAGCTGTCAGTAATCTTATCTTGGCCGCCTCTAGTCTCTTTTCTTTTGCATTGTTATGTACAGTTGAAGCCGCGCATGCACGGCCCACTAGTATTATACGTTCTATAATGTCAATAAAGACTTGTATTGTACAGTTGGAGCCGCGTTTGCACGGCGCACCTACTCAGCTCGGCGATTAGTAATCTTAGCAAAAAAGCCGCCTCTAGACTCTTATTTTGTACTGTACTAGTCTCTTTTCTTTTGCATTATGTGTTGTATTGTTTTGTACAGTTGAAGCCGCGTATGCACGGTCCACTTGTATTATGTGTTCTATAGTGTCAATCAAGACTATGGTATTGTACTCACTTTAGGTAAACAATGCTCGTTCATAGGCCTAGGTTCGAGGCTCCTAGACGCGTTGGTACATGACTACTTTGGGGTAGAGCCATCCGCTTAACACGACACAAGCATAATTCAATTTAAAAAAAAGGAGAGAGTTATTGTACAGTTGGGGCCGCGTATGTACGGCCCACTTGTATTATGTGTTCTATGGCGTCAATTGTACAGTTAGAGCCGCGTATGCACGACCCACTAGTATTATACGTTCTATAGTGTCAATAAAGACTTGTATTGTACAGTTGGAGCCGCGTTTGCACGGCGCACCTACTCCGCTCGGCGATTAGTAATCTTAGCAAAAAAAACCGCCCTAGACTCTTTTATTTTATACTCGTCTCTTTTCTTTTTGCATTATGTGTTTTTTGGTATTGTACAATTGGAGCCGCGTATGCACGGCTCACCTACTCCGCTCAGCTGTCAGTAATCTTATCTTGGCCGCCTCTAGTCTCTTTTCTTTTGCATAATGTGTTTTATTTTATTGTTATGTACAGTTGAAGCCGCGCATGCACGGCCCACTCGTATTATGTGTTCTATGGCTATGGTATTGTACTCACTTTAGGTAAACAATGCTCGTTCATAGGCCTATGTTCGAGGCTTCTTTGAGCCGCCCCTAGACGCGTTGGTACATGACTACTTTGAGGTAGAGCCATCCGCTCAAAACGACACAAGCATAGGTCAATTTAAAAAAAGAGAGAGTGTTATTGTACAGTTGGGGTTGCGTATACAAGGCCCACTCGTATTATGTGTTCTATAATGTCAATAAAAAAAGAAAGAGGAAAGATGGGTCAATGGTCTGAAGTGGATGCAAGTGGCAGGGGATAGAAAGTCGTGGAGGGCTTTGGAGGAGGCCTATGTCCGAAGACGGACGATGAAAGGGCTGGGATGATGATGATGATGAATGTCAATAAAGATTTGTATTGTCCAGTTGGAGCCGCGTTTGCACGGCGCACCTGCTCCGCTCGGCGGGCCCGGCGCCGGCGCGGCGCTACGGCCACGTGATGGGGGCGCACGCGCGGCACCTCTACGTGTTCGGGGGCGCCGCAGACAACACGCTGCCCAGCGACCTGCACCAGTACGACCTCGACACCAATATGTGGTGAGACTACAGGGGATATGGGCTTTATGATACTGATGCTATGGTTGTTTTTTGTTTGAGTGTAAGTACGACCTTGACGTGGTGAGAATACAGGGGAATATGGGCTTTATCATACAGATGCTATGGTTGTTTTTTGTTTGAGTGTACTTACACTACTTGACTATGGTATCTCGACCTCGACACCAACATGTGGTGAGACTACAGGGAATATGGGCTTTATGATACTGATGTTATGGTTGATTTTTGTTTGAGTGGCTTATGTCAATCAGAATCCTACTAATATTATAAACGCGTTACGACCTAGACACCAACATGTGGTGAGACTACAGGGAATATGGGCTTTATTATACCCACAGAACATTTAAAAGAGGTTAGGGCGGCGCTGTGGCCGGGGCCGGCGCGCCAAGCGCATGAGCAAACGCTCATACTCCACGCAAAGACGCGATCGCGCTGTGTAACTCACACATAGCTATAAAAATGTACATCGGTTTGCGTGCATGCGTATGATTCGTTTCCATTTGAAATCGCGTGATTGAGCGGCGCTATGATTAGCTAGATTTGAAATTGCAAATATGTGCGTAAACTTCATCTTTATTGAAGTACAGATGTAGTGGAGGTGAAAGGTGGGGTGGAATCGGCGACACCGGATTTCATACGGACGGCGCATTATCGCCATTCTAACCTCTTTTAAATGTTCTGTGATTATACCGATGCTATGGTTGATTTTTGTTTGAGTGGCTTATGTCAATCAGAATCCTACTAATATCAAGGGGGTTCCACTCCCGAGTTTAGGTATGATCGGCCGACAAAAGGCAGGGCTACATCAGTTCGCGGTCACTCGCTCGCCGCACGCGCGTGTTGCTTTGTTTGTTCCTACGCTGCCGCTCCGCTCGCTCGACACGCTCAAATTCAAAACGATCTGTGTTTGGACAATGCGACAGATACTGCTGTGTATATGAATGCAGAAATAAAAGGAAAATTATTAGCTCGGTAATATATTTTTTAGTCCAAAAAATAATAAAAGCTTACTAATTAGTATTGGCTATTGTTATATTTTTCATTAAATATTCATCAATACAACTATAGAGGTGAACATTTAAAATAAATACCTACATATTAAGGTAGGTAAGTATTTTATGGTAGGTTCAGTCAAGAGCAAGCTAAGCACATTGGTTTACTGAATCATCATTTGTTCGAGTAAAAGGCGTATACCTAATAGGTTGACAAATCAGCTGTTTTATTTTTTCAAAGACGACAGCCCTAAAAGTGTTAGTAGAGTGGCGCGATACGCGAGAGAAAGAGATGCAGCAACTTCGTCTTTTCAGCTAGCGCCGTGCGATCTGAATTGCACTTTATTGCAACGGAGCTAGGGTTTCTATTTAGTTGAATTATGTCGCCAAGTGAAGCTTCTGTAGGGGCTACTATTTGGTATTCTGTGGCAATAGTCACATGGGGTTACGCATTAAACACGACATTGTGTGGCAGGTCAGTGATCCCGCCCACGGCGGACTCTCAGATCCCCACGGGGCGTCTGTTCCACGCGGGCGCGGTGGTGGGGGACGCGCTCTACATCTTCGGGGGCACCGTCGACAACAACGTGCGCAGCGGGGAACTGTTCCGGTTCCAGGTAATGTACCATATCACTACATAGTATAAAACAAAGTCGCTTTCTCTGTCCCTATGTCCCATCGATGTCCCTTTGTATGCTTAAATCTTTAAAACTACGCAACGGATTTTGATGCGGTTTTTTTTAGTAGAAAGAGGGATTCAAGAGGAAGGTTTATATGTATAATACATACATAATATACTTAAGGATAACCCACAATAACCATTTTCCCGTGCGGAGCCGGGGCGGGTCGCTAGTATAAACTAACATAATCTGGGCGACCGAGCTTTGCTGGGGAACATATATAAAAAAAACAAAATTAAATCACCGAATGAATGGCGGCTGCGCGCCGGAAGACGTAGTGTGGTCCCCCCACGAGGTCGACCGACGATCTGGTGAGGGTCGCGGATAGCCGCTGGATGCGGGCAGCGCGGGACCGATCGTTGTGGAGATTCCTTGGGGGAGGCCTTTGTCCAGCAGTGGACGTCTACAGGCTGAGATGATGAAGTCACCGAGCAGAATTCAAACTCGTAACACTC
>OX419600.1:11826157-11827657 GCA_948473455.1 Teleiodes luculella
TTATAAAATTAGTTCCATTGAAATTCCGCAATATGGCGAGGTTTTTTATTTCTCTGGTCGGGCTTTAAATACATATCTTGATCTCCAGATGAAGACCCCGGCTCCCCATCCACGATCCTCCAGGTGCTGGAAGTGCTAGACCTGGCGCAGCGGCTGCTGGTGCTGGGGCTGCGGGGGCTGTGCGCGCGGTTCCTGCGCGTCAACCTCTGCTGCACCAACGTGCTGCCGGCGCTGCAGAAGGCGCATGACAAACACCTGCTTTGTGTCAAGGAGTACTGCCTCAGGTGAGTGGTTCCTATGGCGATGGCTGACCCATACGTCAAACCCGTGAACGTGGTGCTGCTTGGGGGGACTGGTCTGCTCTAGTCAATTGCCGGTTGTTTTATTGGTTATATAGTTTAGTTTTTCTACTTTGACTGGTTGCCTTCCTCTAATTGCATATTTTCGTTTGCACTCTTTGTTATATATTAATGAAATTGTATAAAATAATAATTTTGTAAAATATATTGAAAAGATGCAACGCCTGTGGAGTTTCTTCCGGCGAGTTCTTCTCCACAGAAGACAGCCAAATTGTGAACTCGCCTCGACGTCGAAAAGTGATTTGTAAAATCTTACTTCGAATAAAAACATATTTCATTTCGTTTGTTTCATATTAATCCGAACAAATGGTCATTGACGCCTGCATTGCCTGATTGGGATTAGTATTTTTGGAATTTAAAGAATATAAAATGCACTGTCCCGCAGTCATCGTTGCGCCTCTCCTTTACCATGGTTTGCCTGGTAGAAATTGCTACTTTAGCAATAATAAGGCCTATTTGTACACGTATATTGTTGTAACTGTATTTCTTGTAATTTATTACTGGTGTGCAATAAAGTATATATTATATTCTATTTTTCATACAATGCGCACATTTTTTTCAAACCATACGATAAAACAATAGAAAATTAACGCAAAATACTTAATTTGGCATACCGTAGTAGAAGGCGGGGTGAGCGTGTGACCTTGCCAAACATTTTGGCGTTAAATTATTTTTAATAACTTTCAAGAAAATAAAACTATAAAACTTCTTACTCTTCAGATTCGTGGTAAAAGACTACAACTTCACTCCGATCGTGATGTCAGCGGAGTTCGAGCAAATGGACCAGGGTCTGATGGTGGAAATTATACGAAGAAGGCAGCAGCCGGCGCCCAAACACCCTCCAGCCAACCAGCACCAACACGAGTGCGACGACGAGATCGTGGGTGAGTGGTGACCAGGGTCTGATGATGAAGAGCATCTGAAGACAGCAGCCGGCGCCCAAACACCCTCCAGCCAACCAGCACCAACACGAGTGCGACGACGAGATCGTGGGTGAGTGGTGACCAGGGTCTGATGATGAAGAGCATCTGAAGACAGCAGCCGGCGCCCAAACACCCTCCAGCCAACCAGCACCAACACGAGTGCGACGACGAGATCGTGGGTGAGTGGTGACCAGGGTCTGATGATGAAGAGCATCTGA
>OX419600.1:11827857-11968113 GCA_948473455.1 Teleiodes luculella
AAATACTAGATCTTGTAAAGGAAAATCTTTTAGTATCTAAGGTACAATTTTTAAAGGCTTACACGCGTTTGCACTAACCTTGTCTTAGGCTTTTCGTAGTTAAGAAAGACCTGAGCTAACTAAAGCTTTGGAAAAAGAATTGGTTTTCTTTTCACTACCTAACAGTCTAATTGGACTCATAAAGGTAGGCAGAAATTAAGTTATCGTTAACAGCTCATATACGTCCCCACCGAGGGGCTCGAGCCTACCTTGAAATCAGGGTGAATAGGCCTTAGTCGACCACGCTGGCCCAGTGCGGGTTGGTCAACTTCACACACAACCTTTGAATTTCTTCGCAGGTGTGTGCAGGTTTCCTCACGATGTTTTCCTTCACCGTAAGAGCGTCGAATAAACGTACATATGAACTCGAAAATCGAAAACACATTGGTACGTGCCGAGGTTTGAACCCCCGAACTTCTGAATAGAAGTCAACGGGCTTAGCCACTTGGTCATCGACGCTCTTTTGAAATTAAGTAGTTTGAAACATTTTATAAACGCATTGGCGACAGCCCTAAAGACATTCTGAGGGCACTAGGTAACAGATGGGATTCCCCTTTGTTAAAAACATCGAAATAGAAATAATTATTATATTATTTCTATTTCGATGGTTAAAAAGGTGGATGGATCTCCACGTTTTGTTAAATTAAAATTTTGTTTATTTATTTTTAGTTATTAAGTCCTACTAACCCTGTATTTTTTTTAAGTTTTTATTGTTTTGTTTACTAACACTATGGATTGTAGTTTGACCCGAAATAAAAATATTATTATTATTATTAAAAAAAAGTCTAAAGGTTACTAGCAAACAAAATTTTCACCAAATTTCACCTAAAGCCTGACCAAAGAAATAAAAAACCTGCTCTGGGGGCGCCACGTGTATATTTTTACGACTATGGCAATAATCACTACATAGTATAAAACAAAGTCGCTTTTTCTGTCCCTATGTCCCTCCCTTTGTACGCTTAAATCTTTAAAACTACGCAACGGATTTTGATGCGGTTTTTTTTAATAGATAGAGTGATTCAAGAGGAAGGTTTATATGTATAATACATGCATAATATGCTTAAAGATAACCACAACCATAACCAATAACCATTTTCCCGTGCGGAGCCGGGGCGGGTCGCTAGTTTCCCTTATAAAATTAGTTCCATTGAAATTCCGCAATATGGCAAGGTTTCTTATTTCTTTGGTCGAGCTTTACTATTATATATTCTGTGCCTTAATTAATACTTTAGGCATCAACTTAAGCGATTCTTAAGTTTAGTGCAAACGGGTGTAAATCTTTTAAAGGAGAATCTTTCAATGTACCTAAGTATCTAAGGTAGCAGTTATATTAGCTATGTTCGGTTGTTGTTTGTTGTTGTTGCTTATTACATGTATGTCCCCCCAGGCACGACGTTGGAGCAGGATATGGCAGCGTTCGTAAGCGGCGCGGGCGCGGAGCTGGCGGACGTAAAGCTGCGTGTGGGGGGCGCCGCGCGGCCGGGCCACCGCTCCATCCTGGCCGCGCGCGCCGCATACTTCGAGGCCATGTTCCGGTCATTCTCGCCGCAAGACAACCAAGTCAACGTGAGCAATTACCACGGTCTAAGAAAACAAGGTCTTCCATTCCGACCACGTGACTATCGAATGCGTGTTAGACAAGGATAAACAGCGCAAAATTCACGTCAATCACGTGGTCTAACGGTTAGACCTTGTTTTCTTAGACCATGGCACTTACTATGTTTTTTCTTTTTAATTGACCTATGCTTGAGTCGAAAAAGTACGACGAATCAAACTCATATAATATATGTCCCCCCCTCCATGGGACTTAAATCTACCCTGAAATCAGGCTGAATAGCCACATTAGAACTACAAAACGCTACTTTTTCATAAAGTGACATTCTAAAAAAGTGGCGTTTTGCGAAAGTGACTAAATTTTTTACAGTCTTATTTTGCGAAAAAACGCCTTGCAAAATTAGTTTCGTTTAAAAGTGCATACTTTTTTGCACAATAGTGAATAGATTAAATTTGAGTTAGTTCACCCTGATTTCAAGGCGGAGATATTTGAGAATATTAAATATTAATAAATAATAATATTTTATTTATTCATCAAAACTTAATCTAAATACAAATATCGAAACACAAAAAGTAGTACTGTGAGACCTTAACTAAGAATTTACTTGTATCTTAGGCGTCAACACAATTGTAAAATATAAACTATGGTCATAAGAACATTAAGATTTATATTATTATTCGGTGTAAAATGTAAATGAAAATATAAAAAGCAATTTACTAAATAACTATTATATAAAATAACGATAAATAATGTAAATCCATCCAAACTAATTGACGTTATATGTTATTACCTTCAGATCCAGATCTGTGACACGATTCCTTCAGAGGAGGCGTTTGACTCGCTGCTGCGCTACATCTACTACGGAGACACCAACATGCCCACTGAAGACTCGCTATATCTCTTCCAAGCGCCTATCTATTACGGTAATATATAATTAATAATATAAAATAGGGTGACGGCTGAAAATCAGTGTTGCACTTTCGGGTAAATTTCCACTGAGCCTGGGTCCATTGCATACTGCACACCACACACGGGTCGCTTAATTATCTTTATGTAAAAAATATTTTTATTCTTTATGTTGTGCTAGTAAGTAACACAGATTTGATACCTAAAGCCTGACCAAAGAAATAAGAAACCTGCTGGGGGGGCGCCACGTGTATATTTTTACGACTATGGCAACAATTTCCCTTTTAAAATTAGTTCCATTTAAATTCCGCAATATGGCGAAGTGTCATATTTCTTTGGTCGGGCATTACTGTATTACTTTTAAGCTTTATTATATTTGTGTGTGTGCAATTATTATGCAATAAACTTTTATCTTATCTTAATATAAGTTCATATTTATCAAACTATCGGATTGTGTTTCCTCTCGATTCGGTGGACTGTAAGTGTTGATGATAGAAGGAGGTGCTGAGTTGGCTGCTTATGAGTAGTTATGAATGAAAACACTTTACTTGAGCGAGGAAAATACTTTTTAATCAAGTACAAAATTACATACAACAAGTTGCGCAGCGTGCAGAGTAAGTTAGTGTTGCAAATAACAAAAAATACCTCTTTTTATTTAGTGTAGCCAGATTGCTAAAAAATGAAAGATGATAAAAGTTATTGTTCGAGACTTTTGCTCTTTGTATACCTTATAACTTGGATAAGACACGTTAAAATAAGTTATAAAAAATATTGCTTAGTCAAGTGCTTATTTATAACGTACTTATATCTCATTCTAACGTATAACTGCGTCCCTTAGGCTTGGCAAGCGTGTAAACGCGACATAAAATCTTATTGTTTTATCTTAACTAGCCTAGACTAGCCCACTTCGGGGCAAAGATTCCCTCTTTTTATTCTCCCATTTGATAAGCACAAATAAAAGCATCGCCATATTGTTCAGGGTTCACAAACAACCGTCTCCAAGTGTTCTGCAAGCACAATCTGCAGAGCAACGTGACCCCAGAGAATGTTCTGGCGATACTGGCGGCGGCGGACAGAATGCGCGCCCTAGACATCAAAGAGTACGCGCTCAAGATGATCGTGCACCACTTCACACAGGTCAGTGTTGTCCGGACCCAGGTGGGTCGGACTAGGGATAACTTAAGGTGCGCTTACACGGGCAACTAAAATTGCTCAATTCCAGTCAATTCTCGTCAACTATGACGTCACGACCACATCAGGCAATTTACGGCAACGGCGACAAGCATCAATATAGGGCAATACAAAATTGAGCGATATGGAGCGATATCGAGCCCTACTTCCACCCGACCTCTCGCTCTCCCCGCGGAAGCAAGACGGCAAGCCGCAAAACAAACAAGTGCGAACGAGATACATACAAAAATTGCCTGGAATTTCCAAGCCCATTGGAAATTCAGCAATTCGTATCTGCGACATTGAGCAATATGAAATATCTGGAGCAATTAAAAGCAATTCGCCGAAATAATTGCCGCAATTTATTGAAATTGCTCCATATTGCTCCACTTATTGCTCCAGATCGGTCCATTCGTGTTGCCGAGCAATTATTGCCCGGAATTGCCCTCGTGTAATTGAACCTTTATACCGATGGGGTTTCATAGGTGACTCTAACTTGGAGTGTAGGTGTGGTATGGTTCCCCAGTGCATGGACCATCTCATTAGCTGCCCATCTTGTCCTGTCACCTGCACGCGAGAGGACTTGATGAAGGCTACTGACGACGCTAGAGTGTGGCTGGTTTTTGGGCCGAGACTGTCTGAGTTTGCTGTCGACTCGAAAAGAAGAAGAAGTGTTGCCATATATGAGCTAATGTTGCCATGTAAAATCCGAACAGAGAAATGAAAAACCTCGCCATATTGCGGAATTTCAATGGAACTAATTTTTTAAGGAAATTGTTGCCATAGTCGTAAAATATACACGTGGTGCCACCAAAGCAAGTATTATTTCTTTAGTCATGCTTTAATTAAGTACATTCTATACATTTCAAAACTTAAAAAAAGAACGGTCAATCGGTCGTCGGTCGGTTTCGGTAAATACTCCGTTTTAAAGCTACCAAAGAAATAAAAAACCTGCTCTGTAGGCGCCATGTGTACATTTTTACGACTATGGTAACAATTTCCCTTATAAAATTAGTTCCATTGAAATTCCGCAATATGGCGAGGTTTTTTATTTCTCTGGTCGGGCTTTAATTCAGTACATTTTGTTTGTATAAGTATAATGTTGAACATTCTTAGATTTTCGCGGTTGTTAATTGCACTAAAACACATTTTCATTTACACCGATCATGGTCACGGCAGAACTGAACTGAACTGCCGTGACCATGATTGGTGTAACCCGGTCGAAATATCGGTAAGCTCAATTTAAAACTAAATCGTAATACCCGTGAAAATGTGTGTTAGTGCAAGTATAATGTTGTTCCCCAGGTGGCGAAACAAGAAGCGATCAAGCACCTCCCGCAGCCGCTGCTGGTGGACCTGATCTGGGCGCTGGCCGAGGAGCCCCCCCACGCCCCGCTGCCCCTGGCCCGCGCCCCCCTCACCGCCTCCTCCTCCGCAGACACCCTCGCCGAGCGAGACGACGACTACCGCCACAAGAAGTAGCGCCATCTAGCGGCTACACATCTAACCTTCAAGACTACGACTACCGGCACAAGAAGTAGCGCCATCTAGCGGCTACACATCTAACCTTCAAGACTACGACTACCGGCACAAGAAGTAGCGCCATCTAGCGGCTACACATCTAACCTTCAACCCGCCACTGAACTACGACTACCGCCACAAGAAGTAGCGCCATCTAGCGGCTACACATCTAACCTTCAACCCTCCACTAGACTACGACTACCGGCACAAGAAGTAGCGCCATCCGGCTATACATCTAACCTTCAACCCGCCACTAGACTACGACTACCGGCACAAGAAGTAGCGCCATCTAGCGGCTATACATCTAACCTTCAACCCGCCACTGGACTATCTGACACGCCGATGTGATCGATCAATAAACCCTTTAATGGTCAGTAAGGCCTCTCCCTTTAGTTAAAGGGCTCAAGAATCTCCACAACTGGCCGATTTCCTGTGCTGCCTGCATCCAGCAGCTAACATAGAGTAAATTTTCCTTTATCGTTCTACAACTTTTTATCGCAATACATTATATGTATATGTTCGCATTTATAATAAATAATGATACTAGCTGTTCACGCCGCGGCTCCGCCCGTTCTCAAGGGTATAAAAAAATTAATGTAATAATATTCTTAGACCTTACTGAATGGTAATATATAATTTCATCAAAATTCGTCAAGCCGTTTTGGAGGAGTAGGGCATTTAGCACTGACCCATAATCCAGAAAATCCAGAAATTATGCTCATGTTAAATTCTTTGTGGACATAATTGTGAACTAAGATCACCACCATTTTCATCTTTTTTTTAAGATTGTCCTAATTGCTCCTTAGCATAACATTCCCACTGGCAATCTCCCAGTTGCCCCCTTAGTTCCCACGCAGCCTCCATTAAAATGGGCATTGCTCTTGGAATGGGAGACTTTTGTAAAAATAAATATACATAGTTGGCGATTGGCCAGTGAGCGAATCAATGTCGAGAAATGTAATAATCCGTTAAATAACCGTATCCGTTATTGTTTGTTAGTATTATATTATTTGTTACTAAATTGTGTGGTCAGATTTTTACTTGTTTCAGTGTTCAAAAGTGTAAATATTAGCATAAGTAGTTAACTAATTAATTTGAAGTTTATATTACAGTATATCAAGTTTATGTAAGATAAGAATTTAAAATATCTTCCTAAGACATAGTATAATTTATTGTTAAGAAGAATACTTGGTCAATTGTTAATAATAAGTGTTGACACAACCATGGAAATAATTGTTCTTCTATAGTTGCAAATTGTTTATCCCATTATAATGAAATTAAACTTTCCAGAATAAGTAGGTATGTACAATAAGGTGCAATAGGGAATACATCAAATAATAATAATAGCCTTTATTCCACTAAATTAAACAGACCTAATTGATTCAAATTATGAGATGCTGGTTCAAACTGTTCAAAATAGGTTTCGTTCTAAATATTAACAAGAAATGTGATCTGTATACAATAATGATTAATTATATAAAAATGTTCACTTATTTAAAGCAAACTAGTCAAAATTTTGTTAAAAAAAACACATTTTAGGTATTCATATTTTTATTGATAATTTAAACTAGTAAATTAAATAAATTTAATTAATCCATAATATTTTTTTTATTCTTCTGCTGGTGGTGCTACAAATTTTCCCTCAACGTCTTTCCAGAGTTTCTGAAAAGAAGAGGAAACAATTTCATTTATTTAAAATAAATTAATTCCCATTCACAAAGCCACCTCAATATTTATATAATAACAATATTTATTTATTTTTTGTTGTTTGGACTTTTACAATGTTTGAGACGAGAGCAGGCTGGATGAAAGGTAATATCATTGTTTTTAAAAAACCTTTCCCACGACAGTCACAACTATCTTCTATGCACTGATTACCAAGTTAAACTACAGGAATAGGAAGTAAAATCAACAGAGATTATTTTATTCTGTTGATTATTGTTAGGATTACACTTGTAAATGGTAGAGCAATAGCTTGATGAATTACTAGGTTTTTCACTTTTCACAATATTTGACTCTTTGACCCAATGTGTAAAATATGAAGGCTCTTGTAAGGGGCATATTACATTATTTAAATGATCATATACGTATTTGATAATGTAATATGCCAAATTGCCAATTTCAAATTAATTACTTCATAGGTTATGTAAAAAAGGTTTGGTCTTGGGACTTGAAAATCTTATAAGTCTAACAATATTAGTAGACTTGTACGCGAAAAAACGGTAGATAATCAAACGTAGATGAATAAGTACGATGGAAACAGTAAAATAACGTTACATAACAAAAACTTACACCCTTGTTTATGTTCTCAAAGATGGTACAGGTGATCAAATCGAACGTCCGTTCAAATACGAAGGAGCCTGCCGCAATGGCCATGAAGAAGGTGGAAGTGCGCTTGAAAACGCCACGGTTTAGAGTCGACCACAACGACATTTTGCAGAATTTTTCACGAAATTCGCTTCTTTCTGTGCTAAACTTGGTCTTGACAATGCCATAGACAGAGTACTTTTCTTTTCTGTCAAAAATGATTTTATGCTTGCTTTACAGCCCTGGATACAAACAAGATAAAATTTTCGTAATTAGACATTTTTTTATATATATTTTTTGGAAAGGCAAAGGGTTCAAAGCCCATACAGTAATCTTAAATGTCGTACGTAAATAGCGCGTCATTGAAATCTTTGTGATTGAAATGCAAGGAATTTAGGACCACCCCGGTGGTCCTTACGTTCCAAATAGTTCCAATGACATCCGAGTATAATATAACTAACGCAGGAAGGATATCAAACCCAGAAACAGCTAGCCATCCATTATTTCTTACTTTTATGTTCTTCGTTAAAGGCACTATCCGCACCGCACGCACTAATTCCACAATATTAACACAACAATTACCATGAAGAATAATTTTAAAGCCTGACCAAAGATAAAAAACCTGCTCTGGGGCCGCCACGTGTATATTTTTACGCCTATGGCAACAATTTCCCTTATAAAATTAGTTTAATTGAAATTCCGCAATATGGCGAGATTTTTTATTCTCGGTCGGGCTTTAAAAAAGACGAACCAAACCCCAAATACATGCAAGGAATTATTTCATAGTGGCGCGACCACTCCTTTTCTTCCCTGCCGCTCAATCTTTTAATATTATAAATTCGAGCCTGTTTATGCATAGCATTGACGACAACCCCGTAGCCTTGTTGATAGTAGTCTCCTGCAAAGAAAAGGGACCCCCCTGACGACGTAAGCGGCGGCGAGTAGATGTGCTTGCGACAAGGGGGTCCGTTTTCTTTGCAGGAGACCGTAGGTACGTCTGCCTTCGATTCACCGAGTCGCGAGTTTGAATCCCGCCCATTCGCGTAATGAGCACGTCTTGTTAGGCAAACGCCTATCTTGATGTTGTATATTCCATAGGTATGTATATCAGCTGTCTACATACAATACAAGTCGTCAGATAGCCGTGTGAGAATGTCCCCACATATTTATTTACTTTATAGCAGGAATTTTCTCCAATACCTTTTCAGTTGAAAATGAATAGATGAGGGCGATAATAAAAATAAATATCGATTTCATTTATTTATTCATTTAATATAATCTTACTATAATAAAATTCAGTGAAACAGTATCATACATGAATAAATACAATACTAATAGAACAATGAACTTCTGCATAAGTTAATATTCTTTTTTGTTACCAAAGAAGAAAAATAAAATAAAATATAACAATCTAATTATTAATTATTGTTTTAAATTGTTAATGATAGGAATGATTTGAATGAATCGATGTGGTCAACCATATCTGTTACAAGAATGTAACGAGACACTAAGTTGGCCCTAAGATTTGTAAATATTATTAATGGCGAGACGGGGCGGTGAGAATGGGGGTCGTTTAAAAATAATCTCTATAAATAATGCAATGAGGTTGGGTACATACATCCCCGACCCGCCGCATACGACTTATTTCTAGTGAAGGCATCAATTAAGGTGAGAAACGCAACAGAGGCAACACTCTTGACCATTTGCCAGGCAGGGCTTAATAAGTTCTGCGAAAAATTGGAATATTTTAGCTTTAATTTACTCTTTTATAGTGACAAAGGACAGGAAAAAAATCGTATGGGGCCCGGTCTTTTATTCACAGAAAAATCTAACCACTATATAGAAAAAATATATAGATTCTAGACATAAAACTGAGTCCACATGTCTAGTTGTGGAATTTAAGTGCCCCCCATTTAGGAGATATTAATTTTTTTCAATGTGAAAAAGTTGTACACTCAGCAAGTCTATAAAACGCACCTGCCACTACCTATCTCTTTCTAACACCTAGCTAAGGCTACTCTTGTCTTCTCTTTCTTACAAGGTTATTAAAATAGTTAACTAAACCGCGAAAACGATTTTCAGTGACATTATGCGAGACATTTACAGCACATGCTATGCTCATTTTTGAAGTTTTGAATACAGAATAAATCGTTTTCGCGGTTTAGTAACTATTTTGTAAGAAAGAGAAGACAAGAGTAGCCTTAGCTAGGTGTTAGAAAGAGATAGGTAGTGGCAGGTGCGTTTTATAGACTTGCTGAGTGGACAACCTTTTCACATTGAAAAAAATTAATATCTCCTAAATGGGGGGCACTTAAATTCCACAACTGGACATGTGGACTCAGTTTTATGTCTAGAATCTATATATTTTTTCTATATAGTGGTTAGATTTTTCTGTGAATAAAAGACCAAAAAAAGCCATGTCCTTTTACTTAATAACGGTACGCTCAGCGTCAAATAAATTTTGATGATATTTGTATTTTAAACAGCCCCAGGCAAATGAAGTCAGGTTCTCGCACACATTCACATAAAGTAATAACATCATACGACTAATTCTGCCTAAACTAATCCTAGACGTACTAGAAAATATTCATTTAATATAATAATTAATTAATAACACGAATTAGCCAGTGTAGATAAGAATGACTGGTTCATAGTGGTGTCTACGCGTGAAAGCTTATATACATATAACAATATAGTCAACTTCAGAAACAATCAGAGCTTTTCCATTGATTTTGTACATATTAAGTTTGATATTCGCGTGCTGTTACTCTTGCACTAATAAATAAATGAACATCGACCACGATCTGATAATTTTCTAAAAATAATAAAATAATAATACAAAATCCTGAACCATCATTTATAAAATATTCTTTCCGTAAAATAAATTACTAAATGTCGGACGAAAATTCGAAGAATAGCATAATGCACCTCAGTGGTTGAACGGAGCGACGGTAAATGATTTGGCCATTATTGCTGTTACACGCCATTACCGAGTAATAATAATATATTACAATAGTTCAAATATAATTTTAAACTACCTTTATTATTAGGTACACACACACAAGCTCTGTACACATGTATTGTGTGGACGAAGCTTAAAGTTAACGCGTAATCTCGCTGGTATGCACGCCGCCTAACCGAACAAACTACGACAAGCAAATTGATTCAGTCTGCTGCTGGAATAGAGTTCAAAATGTATCAATAAATACTTGAAGTGACAAGTTTAAACAAAAAACTTAATATATCTAAATATATATGTATGTATATCAACTGTTAAAATGATATTAAATATGTATGCAAACTAACAGCAGCCTGATTCGCTTTGCAATAAGCTAATATAATGTTCAAATGTCCTCTTTCAAATATAACTCGATCACTCTTTAAAAATAAAGCACTTTAGTAAAGGTGAGAGCTACATTTACAATTTAAATATATAACTTTTGTACAGGCCAACCTTGAATAGTTCTATATAAGTCGGCCCAAATTACTAAATGACCGAAATGTGGGAGCATTTTTTTAAACCTGACAGCTTCTAATCATTTAGTTTCAGACCACAATTGGTAACATTTTGTATTGAGCTCTCACAAAATAAATTATTGTTATTTCCAATAGCATTCCACAATTTATTATTTGCGGATCCTTACATTAAGTTTGTTCAAACAATATTTTCGTCTGCGAAAATATTTATAATCCTGTCTCAATAAACATTTCTGTAGCTATCAGATTTAACAGAAAAATGCTCATAAGTCTCCATACATTTGCGTACTATGACGATAGTGTTTAGGCCAAGGTATCTTTTATGTTCAATTCAAACGGATTAAAACTATAACACCTATATCATAAGACTCCATTACAGCGTACACTGCCGATTTTATAACGCAAATGTCTAGAGACTGTCCTTTTACGTCTTAATATCGAATATTGCTATCACAACTTAGTGCTTATACTTACGTAATACAATAGTTGTTCTGTAACTGTGTAAGTTTTATTAGGAATTCATCAGTATTATACGGCTATTGTCAAAGGTAGATGCATTCATACAGCATCGTATGAGACTACCTATTTTAGCTGTATAAAACTGAGCTAAAACATATCGACCTGCGAAAATAACATCGTTCCTCTCAGAACTCAAGCTATGTTTGTTATTCCTAATTCGTTTTTACTTTTAGTGCAGTTAATGGGCCAGCATTAAGGAAAGTAAATAGTGGCACGCAATATTTTTAACACTAGTATAAACCGGTTTTACGATCTTCTGTTTTTTCATACCTAACACCTTTTGTTAATACCGAAAAAAAAAAACATTAAAAGAATCTTTTCTTGAAGAATAAATATTTAAATCTGATGAAACTTTGTATAGAACCACAAGTTATTCTTTTACATCATAAAGTTGATTTTTAACTAGGAAATTTCAACTTACTTTTTTTTAAAGTATTTCACTATCTAAAATATATTTTTCCTAAATACAAAAATCACTTTGTACGTACAGTAACTTGTAGGATAAATTGAAGACGCGCACCGCGATTATCTCCTTTATATTCAACTGACGTATGAACGATGCAAAATCCAAACTGTTCATCTTAACTGAACAAAATAAGACTTCGTACAACTCGACCATAACAATTAGGCGCATGACAGGAATGCGGTTTATACAATATTCGCTCTTATTCCCAGCACTAATCCCCGTAACAGGCCGTGACGCCATGTTTGCAATGTGCCTAATTGTTTTGGTCGCGTAGTACAATAAAATGTGTAGTAGTGTGTGTGTATATGGTACGAATGTGTAAGTATAAGCACTATGTGAGTGTTCGCTCAGTGTGTGTGTCCCCACTGGTGCAGCGGGGTGGGCAGTGCCTACATGCCGTACCCGTGGTAGGGGGCGGGCGAGGGCGCCTGCGCGGCGTACGCGTACGGGGAGCCCTGGGGCGCCACTGGGTACGCCATCGACGGACCTGCAATATGCAAACAAATTTTAGTTTATTCCATTTTGACTACATGAAATTTGTTTATGTGTTTTAATCGTAATTCTATGGCGTGTGGTAGTAGTGCGCCTGTGTTGGATCGAATAGCCAAGAAGAAGTGGGTTCGAGTCTTATTCGAGCAACATGTTTATCGCGTCGAATTAAATATTTTGATCTTTTAAAATTTTCTAAGAGGGAAAGTATAATCCAAAATATTAATCCACAATTTTACTTTATCCGTCGAAGACTTATAACAGTACGGACGGGGACAATACCCACACTACAATTATAGCTTTATATAAATAAATTTATATTTATACAAATAAATTTAATAAATTTATATTTATACAAATATGTACGGATATCTCACACACAGCCATCTCATCCCAATGGCAAATATAAAAATATTGCAAAAAAGCGTGAAAAGTGTGGTTTGTGTGTGTGTGTGTGCGTACCGGCGGTGAGCATGAGCTGGGGCTCCATCATCATGGCGGGTTTGGTTTCGTTCTCTGCGCTCTCCGTGCTTCGCTTCGCGTCCGCTTCTTCCAGTTTCTCCACCTTCGTCGTCAGCTCTCGCACCGTCTGGAATGTTCAAGTTTTAATCTTAAGAGTATAAATAAACATATAGCACGCGCAACGCTCCGCTGTCTGTATGCCAAGCGTAAGCAGATGTTCTATGGCCGGTGAAATTGACATTTTTATTTTTGGATTTGTTCCTTGAGTCATGTTTGCAATTTATCACTGCAAATTTCACAATGTAATAGGTCCCTTCTAAAGCCTGACCAAAGAAATAAGAAACCTGCTCTGGGGGCGCCACGTGTATATTTTTACGGCTATGGCAACAATTTCCCTTACAAAATTAGTTCCATTGAAATTCCGCAATATGGCGAGGTTTCTTATTTCTTTGGTCGAGCTTTACAGTTTTTTTTTTAATATTGATAAAGAGAATGCGAAATATAAGAAAGAGAAATATTTTTGAGGATTTTTTAGCAGACTTTCAGTTTAATTGTATCTAAAGACCTGTCCAGAAAAATAGAAAACCTGCTCCGGGGGCGAGCACTTGTATATTTTTGTTTGTGTCAACAATTTTCATTATATTAGTTCCATCAAAATTCCACAATATTGCGAAGCAATTTAGGTTTTTCTGGTGGGGCTTTAATTATCAGCGTGTGTGTGTGTGTGTGTGTTGGTGTGTGTGTATGTGTGTGTACCTGTATGAGGAAGGGCATGGCGAAGTCCATAATGTTGTGCCTCCACGCCAGCTCAATCACCACGTCAGGCTTCAGAAGGTCATAGCACTGGAATACCAAAAAGTATAGTGTATTTTAGTAATATTTTTTTACTTAAGTTGCTTCCGTGCTTCGGAAGGCACGTAAAGTCGTTGGTCCCGGCTACTATCTACGGATGTAGTCGTTATAGAAGCCATTTCAGAAGCCTAAGGCTAGGCGGTTCTATAATTCCGACACCAGGGTTTGTGAGGTAGGTTAACCTCGAAACGATAAGCAAGCAAACAACAGTACCCCTACCATGAGTTGCTAACGTAACTTACGCGCTCGATATCGACTACGTAAACGTGCATTTAGTATGGAGAAATTTTACTTCAGATAACTGTCAATAGATGGCGTAGTTTTAATTCCATACTAAATGCACGTTTACGTAGTCGATATCGAGCGCGTAAGTTACGTTAGCAACTCATGGTAGGGGTACAGGACGCTTCCCGGCAAAAAAAGTGTCACATCACAGAATAGTTACGTTTTGACATAATTAGTACAATTAATGACAAAGATTTAACACACCCGGCAATAAAATCGTCATTACTATGTTGCCCTTAGTTGCCGAGAGATGGCACTAAGTTCTCTTTTTCACTAAGCCGTTTCGCTCACTTCACCGGCGTGAACAGTGTCACAAATTGTGTTACTACTGAGTGGATGTGTACCGTGTTGCTACAAAAGTGTATTAACGTGTGATGTGACTTTTTATCGGTTAGTTTTGAAATGTAATTGTGTGCTTAGAACTATTAAGTGTCACAAAATGTGTTATGGCGGTTTTTTCGACGAAATAATGTCTCAAAGTGGTTGATATTTTACAGAAAATAGTTTTATCTTGTGTAGATACACTTTTGTAGGTTGCTTTTGGTCTTTGAACTTGCATGCAATATAGTAATAGAGACATAACATATAAAGTGCAATTTTATCAGTTAACAGTTCTGATGGCCAGTAGTTTTATGTTGTATTAATTATTTTTTCCTGCATTAAATTAAGCCTTCTTTCTTTACTAGACTACTTAAACTACAGTACTACAGTACTAACTTTCAGGAAAAACTGCGAACATCTGAAACTGAAAGTTCACTCGCGGAACAACCTGCTTCGTCGACTAGTCTCTACAAAATAGGGGGCTTCGCCTGATGTCATGCGGACTACTGGGCTGGCCTTATCCTTCTCGGCAGGCGAGTATGCCAGCCCTGTGTGGAGTCGTTCAGCCCATGCAAAGTTGGCGGACACTGCACTCAATGAAACGTGCAGGTTAATTACTGGTTGTCTTAAGCCGACACCTGTACGTACACTGGCTTTATCCACTGGCTGGAATATCACCACCAGAGGTCCGCAGAGCTGTGGCAAGCTCCCTGGAAAGAACCAAAATGGAGAGCGACACGCGACACCCTATGAACGAACATTCGTCCGTTCCACAAAGGCTGAAAAGTCGAAAAAACTTTTCTATGTGTGTCGTTCCCTTAACAGTCGACCCTGCAGAGGCGAGAGTTGAGCTTTGGCGGAATAGTGTCTCCCTCCCTAATCCATTTATCCCGATAGCTGAAGGTCTCCCCCCTGGTTATAAACAGCCATTGCCTATCTGGAATCCCTCAACAGACTCTGGACCCAGGTGGGTCGGACTAGGGATAACTTATACCGATGGGGTTTCATAGGTGACTCTAACTTGGAGTGTAGGTGTGGTATGGTTCCCCAGTGCATGGACCATCTCATTAGCTGCCCATCTTGTCCTGTCACCTGCACGCGAGAGGACTTGATGAAGGCTACTGACGACGCTAGAGTGTGGCTGGTTTTTGGGCCGAGACTGTCTGAGTTTTGCTGTCGACTCGAAAAGAAGAAGAAGAAGAAGTTCTAGTTCCTACTGTTTGATAATTATTCAGTTCAGTTCTAGTTCCTACTGTTTGATAATTATTTTTAAGTAACCGCCTATATACATAGATGCTATTCGGTAAATGTTAATTTTGTTAGAATTTTTTAATTTCTTTTGGTTTTATAAGTAGTTTTTTCTCTTCAAATTAAATTTGATAAAGAAAAACATGGTGTATTATTTTTACAATACGTATACATTTTCAAGAAAAGAGTCATACTGGTAGCGATTCGCGCAGTCAAGCGAATTAGGATTAGAATTAGGATTACGTCGCTTATGTCAAATCGTGCTCTATTTCTTATTTGCTATTCTGGCGGTCATTGTAAACTGACATAAATGACTTAAACTAAGGTCAGCTGATTTTGACGTCTCTAAATTTGGGATTAGCAATTCAACTTAGGTTTAGGTCGCTAACGCTATTCTGGCAGCCCTATTTTTGACGTGTGCGACGCAATCTTATCTAAATTTAGAGGGCACTTAAAACATGCGTTCTAACTCTAATTCTTAAATTTCTTATGCGATTTTTGGGGATTACAAGCTGTTTCTAAGAAAAAAATAAATAAATATGGAAGATTACGTGGTAGCTGTTGTCGCAGATGCCGCAGAAAGGTAAAGAAATTTTGGTTACAATCGATTGCCTTGAAGATTTTAAATGTGATGAGTTATGGAAATGCCTAGTTAAATGCTTTCCTGTGTGTTTCAGAAATCAGCGTGAAAGAGCCCGGCTTCGAAATATTCGAGACGCTTCAAATCCTTTTGAATTGGCTGAAGTTAAGTTTAAAAAGCTATTTAGATTGCCTCGAAGTGCTGCTTTTCATTTGTCATTCACAAAACTTTACAAATAAAAACGTACTGACTGAACTTTGAATAAATCCTTTTTTTTTATTTTGTTCTCTTTGTCCATTCTGGACAGGCGAAGGGAAACTTAGCCCATACAGCCTCGTCAGGAATTTATTTATTTTTTCTTTTTGTATAAATCCTCTTTGTTTGACAACAAACAACACGCGACGCAAAGAGGACGCGACGCTTCTTCTCGTTTTGTTTTTTTTTTCACCAAAAAAGAAAAATATTTGCATTACACCAC
This sequence comes from Teleiodes luculella, assembly GCA_948473455.1. Taxonomy (NCBI): domain Eukaryota; kingdom Metazoa; phylum Arthropoda; class Insecta; order Lepidoptera; family Gelechiidae; genus Teleiodes; species Teleiodes luculella. The sequence goes on from OX419600.1 coordinate 11,844,533, forward strand.
CGCGAAAGTGCCCATTTTCAATCAATCAATCATCAATCAAGTTTTTTTTCTTCTTTTTGGCAACACTGATCCAACTCAATTTAAGATCTGTCATTTGCAAGTTAGAGACGTCAGAATATGCGTTAAATTTAGTTGGATGGTTTCCCCCGAATAGCACATCGCAATTCTAAACTTAAATTTAAGAGATTTAAGAATTAGGTAAGGATTAGAGCATGACAGTCAGAATCGCTACCATTATGTGCCTAATTTCAAGGTTCTTAAAATTTACCTAAAATAAAACAACAATAATCTTAAAAACTATAAGTCATTCCAATTGTAACTAAAAGATCTATATTATAATAAAAAAAATAATTACGTAGCTTTTATACTTTTGATATAATTGACGAGGAAAAGATTACAAAATCATAAAAGTCTCGTTTTCTCCAAACAGCAGTTTTTGTGTTATGACACTTTTTTTGCCGGGAAGCGAGGAGTTGAACGGCAGACATGGATAGGTCTGGTTTTGTCATTTTAACTTTAACATTGAAAATTAGACTTTGTGAAATTGACCTTCAAAAACCTTTTCGCATTTACAAAAATTCAACTCTATCCAGTGGTTCCGAAGAAAATTGTCGCTGACAGACGGACGGACGGGCAGATACACGAGTGATGATGTAAGGGTTCCGGTATTACTTTATAAGATACAGAACCCTAAAAAAATAAATTAGCTCTTTTTCACACACATGCAGGACATCAATTTCATTCTAAACTTGTCTTTTATAGTGATGTGCCGATCCCGGGAATATTTCCATACTAAGAATACTACTTTCCGTTGGAGGCCAGGAGGGTCGGTCGGGTCGTTATGTACCTAACTGGAAATCACCAACCAGGTCTACTATATCAAGCCAACTTGAACAGCAATTTTCGTTAGGAATATTCCTTGTAACGGATATTTCCCGGGAATGGTGGGAACATTCCCGGGAATGGAACATCTGTACAATCATTAGAACATCATGTGTCCTGACCTGGTAGAGGCAGGCGGAGAAGCACTCGAAGTTGTCCCTCTCGAGGAACCAGTTGAGGAGTTCCTCAGCCACCTCGGGCTGTCTGCTCTCCGCCGCATACTCCATCGCGTCCGCGTACAGGGCGTCCTTCTTGCACAACTCCACGCTCTGTTTCCATCTGTTGTTGCCTACCGTAACACAAAAGTCACAAATCAAAACATTTTATCTGTGGTAACACATATTTTCACGGGGTATTGATGATGACTTTACTAATATTTTCTAAATATATATATTTTTTGTTGTGTTGTTTTTTAGTCCCACAGATAACATGAACATTCTTATATTTTCGCGGTTGTTAACTGCACTAACACACATTTTCACGGGTTTTCTCCACGATTTCTGGTTCTGCCGTGACCATGATCGATGTAACTCGGTCGAAATATCGGTAAGCTCAATTTAAAACGAAGAAAACCCGTGAAAATGTGTGTTAGTGCAGTTACAAACAGCGAAAATCTAAGAATGTTCATGTTACTAACTGACTAAAAAACAACACAACAACTAAAAAATATGTATTTAAAAATATAAGTAAAGTCATCATCAATAAAAAGAAATTGCGATATCGGCAACGGAAAGTCGAATGGTCGTCTCTTTCCGATTGAAAAAAAAAAAGTTAGTGTACTGTAAGAACTCCAGTCCGGTGAAGCTTGATTCGTCGTACTTTTTCTACTCAAGCATAGGTCAACATAAAAAATCTCTAAGCAAGTAAGAAGCAATAAATTGATAGCACATTTTTCCCTCTAGCCTTACAATACAATACAATACAAATGACGATGATGATGTTCTTTTTTTTTTTCTTGCTTTAATAAAAAACTAAGATATATTTATAGAATTATTCTCCTGATGAGAGTCCGCGGTCGAGTGGTCAAAAAGCTCTTCTGACGTTACGGAGGTTCCGGGTTCGAATCCCGGTGGGGACTCGTCGAACAAATATCACTTTGTGAGACTTTCCTCAGTTTGGTTAGGACATTGCAGGCTGGATCACCTGATTGTCTGAAAAGAAAGATGATTCCGTGCTTCGTGCAGGGTTTGTGATACCTCACAACCTCGAAAACCACATGATAAGCAAGCAAGCAAGCAAGAATGATTCTAGTATCACTACATAGTATAAAACAAAGTCGCTTTCTCTGTCCCTATGTCCCTATATTCCTATGTAAGCTTAAATCTTTAAAACTACGCAACGGATTTTGATGCGGTTTTTTTAATAGATAGATTGATTCAAGAGGAAGGTTTATATTTATAATACATGCATAACATACTTAAGGATAACCCACAGTAACCATTTTCCCGTGCGGAGCCGGGGCGGGTCGCTAGTAGTATAATATACGAGTGTGTTTGTTACCTTTGTAGAGGTATGCGGCGATCCTCCTGAACTCTGTGAGCTCGTGCTTCTCCAGCTGCTGCGCGAGCGCGATCGTGTCGAAGTTGTCGAACGCGTCGATCGACGTGCGCAGGCCCTGACGCACACACAATACAATACAATATTTACTTTTTTATTTATTAAGCTTCATTGCACAAATACAATAGGCGGGCCTAATGCCATTTGGCATTCTCCACCGGCCAACCACAAGGTAAACAGAAAAACAATACAATATCCTTTACAATACAATACACTATACTTTAATGCACACAAAACATTACAGTGAAAAAATTACAAAAAAGGTATAGAAAGTGTACATGTAGGCGACCTTATTGCTAAGTAGCAATTTCTTCCAGGCAACCTTCTTTATTGACACAAAAAAACAGTACACAGAAACAATTTAAAACAAATAAAATAATAAATATGTGGGACATCTTACACACGGCCATCTGACCCCAAACTAGGCAGAGCCTGTACTATGGGTGTAAGACAGCTGATACATCTACGAGTATACTAATATTATAAAGAGGAAAGGTTTGATTATTTATGTTTGCATCGAATTAGGCTTCGAAACTATTGAAAAAATTTCAAAAATTCTTTCTCTGTTGGGAAGCTACATTTACCCTGAGTAACATGGGCTACCTTTCACCGCGGAATATAGCCTCATTGCCACGGGAAAAACTGTTAACGCGGGCGGAGCCGCAGCGGAAAGCTAGTAAAACATAAAGTAAGCGATATTTTACCTGGTAATCCTCCTCATCAATGAGCAGCGAGTTAAGCGCTTCATTAACAGCCTTGTTATTGAGCGACTGCACAGAGCGCAGGTATGCCTTCACCAGCTGCAGATGGCGCGCCTTGCTGAAGAAGGCGACCGCGCGAGTGTGGTCCATACGCGGCGCCAGGACGAGAAGTAGGTCGTTCAGGAGGAGGGGTTTGAAGTCTAAGTAGAACTGGATCGCTTTGTAGTACAGCTCCATGTTTGCTACCTGAAGGGGTAATTAGCTGATTTAGTATAGAATAAATATTAACATTCTTAAAGGTTGTTAACACGAAATATATAACACTAGAGGAAGTGGCATGTGGGTAAGCATTCAGCGTCATTCGATCGTCGTGTCGTCGACCGATCACTACGTGCGTATATATATTATAAGCTGTTTAACACTCATAACAAAGACGCCTAGCTTGAGGTCAGCTGGTGACACGACCAAACACTTTGCGCGTTGCGCAGAATGTCGCTGAATTTATAAGGAGCTCCGCAAACCTTAGGCACACCCGAACCCGACCGGCCGCGCTCACATGCCACTTCCTCTAGTGTTTTATATTCCGTGGTTGTTAACTACACTAACGCGCCACGCCTCGGTGGGGTGCTGCATCATGGTGAGCGCCGCGTTGTCGTACTCAGTGTAGTGTTGGTATTGTACTCACTTTAGTGATGATGTCCTTGAAGTGTCCCTCGCGCCACGCCTCGGTGGGGTGCTGCATCATGGTGAGCGCCGCGTTGTCGTACTCAGTGTAGTGTTGGTATTGTACTCACTTTAGTGATGATGTCCTTGAAGTGTCCCTCGCGCCACGCCTCGGTGGGGTGCTGCATCATGGTGAGCGCCGCGTTGTCGTACTCCTCGTACTTGTCGTACAGGAACACCAGCTCCGACCACAGGTGCGCTTGCTCCGCCGCTCGGAGGACCTGCAAACATCACAAGTACTGTAATGTCTAGATCTAGATTAAAGTTTGCTTGACGATGAAATAATACTTTCAGTAGTTTTTATTACATTGAATAGTTTCTTACTAAAAATATTAAAATTTATGGAAATAGGGTGTAAGAAAAAGTTGCATTATCGTATAAACCCACCCAGTATCGTGTTGTGTTGGTATTGTACTGTTAATGTTAGTGATGTGTAACACATTAAACAAACACATCACGTGATTGTTTGCGCGAGCGGCGTAAGGTGAATGAACTTTAGAGCAGAAATTAGGGTAGAGCACAAATTCATAAATATTCGTATTTTTTTTTCATGTAACACACTGTATATTCAAAAAACTCATAGATTCGATCTAATGACTTATAATGGTACGGCTGCTGGCTATAGTTTTTTCTTTCTTTTTTGACGTGACAACGTCTTATAATTCGATGGCGCCGGCTGCACGCACGAAAAAACATGACGCAATGAGGCGTTACCATTACGTTACGTGAGACGTTCCATTTAAGGCTTGAAGTGCAAGCAAGAGCGCGGAACGAGCGACAAAGAGGCACAATCGTTGTCAAATTCAACTACTTAACAGCTTTTTTTTTTGTAGTATAGTAAGAGGTGGCGATTGCACCAACCACGTTCTCATATCCAATGATAGGGCTCCTTGACTGACCTTGGGTATGTTGACGCGCGACCAGAACAGCTCTAGATGCTCCCTCATCTTGGCGGGCTTGTACTTGCTGTACAGGATCGCCAGCTCCGTGAACATGCCCATGTGCGCGCGCTCCAGCCCCAGCGCAGCCTCCAGCAGGAGGATCAGCTCCTCGAAGTAGCCCAGGTCCTGGGGAATTACAGTTACAGTTAGATATAGAGACACAAAATTGGCAGATACTAAGACACACGGAATGTCAACCAAGTAATATCTTTGAAACTCGGGTGACTTTCTATTATTAGATTCTTTATTGTACACACACAAATATAACAAAGCAGTACAATTAACTGGTAGTTTACATTCTATGATAAAGGCCTAGTAAAGCAGTCAACATTTACTGTAAGTAAACTGAAAGAAAAAGAAAGAAATAAAATGTTCGAATAAATGCATGAATGAACTGTGAAATGAACTTGTTAACTGGAAAATAAATTATTACCTCATTCCCACGGGAAAATCTTTTAGTACGGGGCGGAGAGCGTCGGTGGCCTAGTGGCTAGGCCCGTTGACTTCCATTCCGAAGTTCGCGGTTTCAAACCTCGGCACGTACCAATGTGTTTTCGATTTTCGAATTCATATGTACGTTTATTCGACGCTCTTACGGTGAAGGAAAACATCGTGAGGAAACCTGCACACACCTGCGAAGAAATTCAAAGGTTGTGTGTGAAGTTGACCAACCCGCACTGGGCCAGCGTGGTCGACTAAGGCCTATTCACCCTGGTATCAGGGTAGGCTCGAGCCCCTCGGTGGGGACATATATGAGCTGTTAACGAACGGGGCGGAAAGCTAATATTAAATCAGGTTTTCGTGGATTCAAGCCTCGGCACGTAATATGTTATCGATTTATATTTATAAGCACATTCAAAGGTTGTGTGTGAAGTTCAACCCGAACTGACTTAGGCCTGCAACGAGGTGCATTGCGTGCTACCTCGTTGCCACGTTTTCTACTTCATTTCTCATCTCATTTACCATTTTCGTCTAAATTCAAATAGGTATATTTAATTTTGGAATTCATTCAAAATCATCCGTCAATCATCCATTTTTTATTATTCATTGCTAGTCTTACTCTTGGCCACGAACTACGTGGCCACCCTCCAAAATGTATAATTAAAGTATGAAAGTATGTGTAATTAAAGTGTGTTGTCACGGTGGCGAATATAATTTATGTGACTTTAGTACCTTCTTTTATTTGTGCATCATCTATTACCAACACGTAGTTACCCCGCAGGCTCGTTCAGGAGCTCTATTTCTCAAACGTTCGTATGACTTAGCGTAGGCGTATGCGACATAAGTCACAGTCGACTTCCAAGTCGAAGGACGCTATTTTTCCGTATTTCTGAGTCACTCGTCTTCGATATGGTGTTTTTTTCATTTTACGCAGATAAAACAAAAACCGGTAGTTTCCGAAACTAAAACGGAACGTAAATCTATGGTCGCTCCTCTTTGCGGATTGTCGCTCTCGCTCCCACTCCCGTGTCGATCGTATAGGCGTCTCTTTCATGTCGGGGGTGTCTGTGTGTGTGTGATCCTAATGTCAATCGAGCGAGAATGTCATTGTTGGAATATAGACGTTATTGCCTGGCGCTTAATCTATCACTCGCTTGCTGCAACGAGTGCTTGTGACCACTCGTTGCAATCGAACGATCCAAAAATGCCGTTTTTCGTTCGACGAGCGTAAATCAGTAGAAATCGAGCGATCTTAGCGACACGAACGTTTGAGAAATAGAGCTCCAGGACCTAGACGAGCCGCGGGTGTAACAGGCCTATTCACCTTGATTTAAGGGTGCTTCTACACGGTGCAAGTAGCTTGCGCATGTTGAGTCGATTGACTTCGTTGGAAAGTACTAAAATTTTAAAATATTTCATGGCAATCCTTAAATAATTAAGTATAGGTGGCTCGGATATAGATTTGATTAGATGCGGCTAGTGTATGTCGGAGAAATAATTATGAAGGTTAGCTTTTTTACTTTTGGCTATTGGCAACACCAAGGTTGATTAATAAACTAACCAGAGATTGACGTCTCGATTGATTTTTTTTAAAAGACTATGCTGTAGGCTACTCTTGTTTTATTTCATTGCTTTGCTCTTTGGAAATAATTATAAAAACACCTCATTCATTCAGTCTATTAGTTCCTTGAGTCAGTAGTTCGTTCGTTGGGTCGTTCATTCACTAGTACGTTCAGCGATCGACTGCGCTGGTTTGTTTTGGGCGCACTGATTCTATAAAAACATTGAAATGGACGACGAAAATAGCATAAATCCGTTTTTATCTTCGAAATGTATGTACTTCGCGTGTCCAAACGAAGTCAAATTTTACTCAACACTAGCGACCCGCCCCGGCTCCGCACGGGAAAATGGTTGTTGTGGGTTATCCTTAAGTATATTATACATGTATTGTACATATAAACCTTCCTCTTGAATCACTCTATCTATTAAAAAAAACCGCATCAAAATCCGTTGCGTAGTTTTAAAGATTTAAGCATACATAGGAACATAGGGACAGAGAAAGCGACTTTGTTTTATAAAGCCTGACCAAAGAAATATGACACCTACTCTGGGGGCGCCACGTGTATATTTTTACGACTATGGCAACAATTTCCCTTATAAAATTAGTTCCTCTGAAATTCCGCAATATGGCGAGGTTTCATATTTCTTTGGTCGGGCTTTACTATGTAGTGATGCGCAAGCTACTTGCACCATGTAGAAGCACCCTTGAAGTAAACACCACGAGCCCCCCGGTGGTGTGACGTGATACCTGGTAGAAGTTGATGAGGTCCTCCAGCTCGTCGGCGTGCACCACTATGTGCAGCCCGCACATCTGCGCCAGCCGGAACTCGCCCGCCTCCACGCACGCGAAGCACACCTCCTTCCACGTGCGTGTGGAGTTCGCCTTGCGCGCGCCGTCCACAGCGCCTGCGCACAAACACATGACACAACATTATTTGAATTGACCTATGCTTGTATCGAAAAAGTACGATCAATCAATGTCGGCCTCGTAGCCTAGTTGGTAGAACGTCTGCCTACTAAGCACAGGGTCGCGGGTTCGAATCCCACCCAGGGCAAACATTCGTGTGATGAACACTTGTGTTTGCCTTGTGTCTAAATGTTGTATATTTATATATGTATGTATATCAGCTGTCTGACACCCATAGTACAGGCTCTGCCTAGTTTGGGGTCAGATGACCGTGTGTGAGTGTCCCCACAAATTATTATATTATTATTATATTATCTAGCTTCACCGGACTTGAAAGTAAAACCGGAAAATTATCTTCATACAAACGTGCCGCTGTCGGTTTGAATGTGTGCGACCGCGCCGCGCGCCGTGTAGGCACGCGCTGTCACGCACACACTAGCATACAATAAAGGGGAATAAGGGGGCGGCAGTATGGGCTAAATGCAAGCGTGTGCATGACGGCGCGTGCCTACACGGTGCGCTCACATTCAAACCGATGCGACCCGTTTGTATGGAGATAACTTACTGTTCTGAGTCTACTGTGTACCAACATATTCAGTGCTGTCCTATTTCTTGAGTCAATAAAGATTTTATCTATCTATCCAGATATGTAATCTTTTAAACAAATTTCAAAACAAATTCCGGATCTTATATTAGCGTGGTTGCAAACTAGTCACTAACTTTAGTTACTAAACTCACCCTGGAATTCCTTAAGATGCACTAGCGTGATGGCCAGGCGCGCAAAGTTGCTGACATTGTTGTACAACAGTTTGGCAGCATTGTACATCTTGTCATCGAAGCAGCGGTCGCCTATCTTCTGTATGTCCGCGTGGTTTGGCCCCGATATGAACTCTTCCAAGTCTGCCAACCTTCCGGTGCGAGCGTACGCGTATATAAGTTCCGATTCTATGTACGATTCACGCGCCTTCTTGCGAGCCATCTGGAATTACAAAGAAACACGTGTTGTCAATTAATAACTACTCAAACCATTTATTTATTTATTTGGTCAACCAACATAGTAGGTACATATTATGATTCTGTATTATCTAATACATGCTAGCACGTTTAACCATTGATTTATAACAGAACATAGATTTGGCGCGTCGTTCAATAGCGTAATGAATACTTGGGACCGTCTGTCACACATGTGTAAACTCCTAATTACAACCTTATTCTCTCCCATTACGGGTGCATTTTAATTGCGGTAACGTAGTGCACTGGAATCAAAATGTACACTGCCCGCTGCCACACTGGGTAGCCAGCCTACAAAAACATAAAACTACCGACGGCAGGTTGACCAGCCCGGTAGGCTCTGTCAATTCTAAACAGTGGCCATTGCCTTGTAAAGGTTTAAAGCTCACCTGTAAATATCCGACGAGGTCCCCTTTATAAGGCAAAACAACTTTACAAAATGCATTCGTTTTCAACTTAATGCTGAGGGTATAAGGTTGGGTTTTAAGTTCACCTGCAGATATCTGACGAGGTCGTCCCAGGACTGCTGGCTGGAGGCGGTGGCGACCACGTCGAGGTAGGCGGAGGGGTCGTCCGCCTTGATGTACGAGTCGATGGCTTCCTTCACCAGCCCCTGCTGGAGCTGCGCCTTGGCCAGCTGCGACCACACGCCCGGCTCGTTGCAGCGCTCCGCGAACTCGTACGCGCGCTCCAGGTCCTTCACTTGCTCTATCAACACCTGGAACGTGAGGATACAGAAATTAGAAAAAAATATTTGTTTTGGACATCACTACACAACAAATTGCCGCTGTAGGCCTACTATGTAAGTAGCGACAGGCTCGAGAAGCTGTCAAACGCGACATAGTGACATTAGAGCCATAGTAGTTCTGTCAATATGTCGCGTTTGACAGCTTCTCAAGCCTGTCGCTACATACATAGTAGGCCTACAGGATACGGGCAGTGCAGCACCGATCATTGTGGAGATCCTTGGGGGAGGCCTTTGTCCGGGTTTAGTACATAACACCGAAATTTGTCCAGCAGTGGACGTCTACAGGCTGAGATGATGATGATGAATACAAAAAATAGACAACAACAAATACGCATTGGCATCTCCCTGCGTTGTGGCATCCAAAAAAAGGGGCTCAAGAGCGAAAGTCGCAGCCCGGGCAGGCCACGGCGCTGCTGGTCTTCCGGGAGTCCTGTTTTAGGTCACGACACGGACGTCCATGTCACTTGCGTGATATTTGAAATAATAAATAAACCAAATACGATGTTAGAGGTATCGTAGCACCCTTCAGGTAGCAATGCTCGTACCCGCCGGCGGGGGCGCGGTCATAAACAAAATCAAAACTACCTAACTACTACTCCGTCAGTCGTCGACATCTAGCAACGTCGCGCGCTGTTGTGCGTTTGCCATACATGTTGAGCGTCACTGAGCCTAACGGATACGCGGCTGTATGGTGCGCAGCACTTGCCTGTATAGCGGAGGTGTTGACGTCGAACTTCTTGAATATGGCGAAGGCCTCCTCGTAGAGCTCGTTGTTGATGGCGATGTTAGCGATATCGGGCGCGTCGTAGTTGTCCAGCCGGTTGATGTACTCCATCACGCGCGTGCGGTCCGCCTTTATCGCTGCAACACAACACACAACATACATGCTTACTATACAACTGTCTGACTATTTTTACACGTCTTTCGAATGTGGCATACAATCATCCGCGTCCGTCTTTTGTTACAACTAGCCTTGTTGTCTGTGATTGTATGCGCGACGCACGACGTCGACGCTCAAAAGATGCTAGTGTGGGGAAGGTATGAGTTAATGTGTACGTTATATTTCCTGTGCAACAAAAAATGGACAGTGCTAGGATCAGTTATTGTGGAATAGGGATGTTGACTGGCCAGTTAAATGAGGTTATTTTTATGGAATATTATTGAGAATACTAAGTTATGACGTCACAGTTTTGTATTTCTCGTTTTTGTGCCATTTTTATTTTTATTTAATATCGCCGCTATAATGACGATGATAATGATGATAGTGATGATGGAGGGAGACTGACCTGTAAGGATGAGTAAGTTCTGCAGGTTGCGATGGTCTGAGAACACGGAGTTGTCTAGCACGATTTTCTCCAGCAGCTCGATCAGCTCGTTGGGCAGGTCTGCCGTCATGAAGGCTTTCACTGTCACGCTGATGTCTTCAGGGTCTTGGGTCTCAGAGAGGGCTGTTTGGACCACCTGGAATTACGAGAAATACGGATTCGAAATTAATTTTAAGCAAACAAAACCGCTGCAATTAATAAAAATAACTTATTCTGCAATGTTGGTGCCGTGACCAGGATACTCTTTTAACACGTCAATGTTTTCTAAAAACTATTTCTTTATCAAAGCCTGACCAAAGAAATAAGAAACCTGCTCTGGGGGCGCCACGTGTATATTTTTACGAACATGGCAACAATTTCCCTTATAAAATTAGTTCCATTGAAATTCCGCAATATGGCGAGGTTTCTTATTTCTTTGGTCAGGCTTTATATTCTATTTTATAACTATCTAATAGGCAGCCTAAAAAAGAAGAAAGGAAGTTGTAGTTGCCTACCTCACCGGGAAAAAGGCGTGACTTTATGTATGTATGTAATAGAGGCAGCCTGTTATATTCTTACAAACTAACCTGGTCTATGAGTTGTCTCTTATAAGGGTTGGACTCAGCCAGCACTTCGAGCCACAGGTCCTGGTCTCTCCTGCGCACCAGGTACCTGGCTTGTGTCTTGAACAGGGAGTTGTCATTGCAAACGGCGATGAGCTCGCGGTCGCACTGGCCGCGCTCGTACGCCACGCACGCTAGGTGAGGGTCGCGCTTCTCGCAGTAACGGCCTACCACGCGGGAGTCGTACCTTGGGGGAAATTAATATAAAACATTTATTTGCAAAGGCTTAAGTTAAAACATTGGGCTCTAAATTTGTTATGTCTTTTTCACGTTCTTAAGAACGGAAAGGGATCAGGTGATTGCCAACCTACATTTGGACACGTCAAACATCGATTTTACGCGTAATTTAACAGAAATTTAAAAAAACCCGACTAAATTAGGCTGAATTTGACAGCTGCGCTGCTTATTTTAAATATCATTCATTCAAAATTAAATTCATTCATCTCCCCATCCTTTTCGATTCCCATATGAATGAAAGAGACCAACAAATTAAATTTAGAGATTTTAGCGGCCACGGCAGAATTGAGCCCATTATCATATTCAGACTGATTAAAATATTATACATTTTATTGCAAACAAACATGGTGAGAGAATTACAATCAACCACAACCAAAGGGTACAAAGAGGCAACCGTATTGCTAGGGCAGAAATTTCTAGGCAAATTATATACTAGCTTTCCGCCTTAACAGATTTTCCTTCCCTCGGTATAAGGTAGCCTATGTTACTCAGGCTGAATGTAGCTTTCTAATGGTGAAATAATTTTTAAATCGGTTCATTTGTGAGTTTATTCATTACAAACATACACACAAAAATACAATTAGTATGATGAGCGTCTCACCACTGGTTCTCCTTGAGAAATCGCTCGGGGTTGTTGTTGGAGTCGACGTATATCTTGGCGAGCGCATCGGTTCATTAGTGAGTTTATTCATTACAAACATACATACAAAAATGCAAATCTTTCCTCTTTATAATATTAGTATGATGAGCGTCTCACCACTGGTTCTCCTTGAGGAACCGCTCGGGGTTGTTGTTGGAGTCGATGTATATCTTGGCGAGCGCGTTGTGTGTGGCGGGCTCGTTGCAACCCTCGTGCACTCGCGTCTCCAGCCACGGAAGAAGGAGCTTCAACCTGCAATACATACGCAACTATTCATAACTAGCTACTGAACACTAAAATTACGTGTCTATAAAGAACTAGGCTTAATTCGAAATTAAGTAATCGAAATCTGGGACCCTACGATACAGGCTTGCCTAGTGTGGGGACCACGAAAAACCTATGCTAGAACCAAACGTCACAATAATGTGTTTGTAGCATCTTATAACAACGTACTTATCTAATGTGTATTAAGGTTGTACCTACATTATTGATAAATAAATGCATTTTTCATTCATTTCATTTTCAACTATTTTTTTGTGACTAATATTAATTTAACTATTTTTTTTATTGAACAAAATTGTCAATTAAGCCGCTCTGACAAGTCCGGTGAAGCTTGATTGACCTATGCTTCTTGTGTCGAAAATGTACGACTTTTTTTTTTGTTTGTACATTATAAGGACTTCCATTATAGACTTGGTACATAATAAACAGTGTATAGTGTTGACCTGTTCCTCTTCTCGACCTCCTGCACCAGCTCGTCGGTGGAGAACTGGCCGCGCACCACCAGGATCAGGTTCTTGATGATGTCCTCCGCGCAGTCCACGTCCAGCAGACCGCCCACCACCACCGGCAGACGGGACGGGTTCACCTGTGTAACCATAAACATTGGATCACCTCTCGGAAACAAGTCAACTGTGCTGGATTAACTTTATGTTTCGTTACGCAATATAAAGCTTGACCAAAGAAATAAGAAACCTGCTCTGGAGGCGCCACGTGTATATTTTTACGACTATGGCAACAATTTCCCTTATAAAATTAGTTCCAATGAAATTCCGCAGTATATAAATAATAAATAAATAAAAAGTTATTTATTTCCAAATTAACTCTTACAATAATTTGTGTTGAGTCTTCCCAGTAAGTAATCAAGAGATACTTGTAGTGGGAATGGCTCGCTACTTCCCTACATTAAATATGTTTTAATTTAGAAATAAACATAGATAAGATACAATTTTGAAGAAATACGAATTATCAAGGAATACATTTATACTTAGTGAATTACCAGATCCAATAAAATTAAAACTAGATTAAATCAATTACAATTCTAGTGTGATTGCAATTCCAGTGTGAATGTGAGTTTGTGTGTGTGTGTGTGTGTGTGTGTGTGTGTGTAAGTAAGTATGTGTGTGTATGTTAATGTGAACGTGGAAGAAAGTATGTTTGTAAGGGTAAGTAAGTATATATACACAATGCCGTCAAATGATTCTAATAAGAAGGTTTTCTACTAATTGCTCGTAGGATTGCGTCTCTAGCCACTTAGTTAGAACCTGTTTACAAGTATATCGTAGCATAGGGTAAATATTGAGCTTACGATTTACTAGGTTGTAGATGAATGGGGACTGACAGATATATTGCTTCTGGGCAAACTTAGTACGAACATGAAAAGTAGTAGCTACAACATCTTTCCTTCTTCGGTTAGTCACTCGATCGTCAAACGGTAACTGTTTATGGGTAAGTAGTGTTAAATTTAGGACGTATAATTTCCTCACCGATAATAACTTATCGGTGAGGAAATTATGGCGAGGTTTCTTATTTCTTTGGTCGAGCTTTATACAAATATTATAAATGCGAAAGTAACTCTATTTTTAACCCCCGACGAAAAAGAGGAGTGTCACAAGTTTGACGTGTGTGTCTGTCTGTCTGTCTGTGGCATCGTAGCTCCCGGATGCGTCGATTTTGATCTAGTATTTTTTTGTTTGCAAGGTGTCACAATCGAGAATGATCTTAGCCAAGAAAATATCTTCAGCCATTTGAAGATTAACAGCTCTTTTTTAATTTTTGAAAGGATCAAGTAGCGGTTTTGTATCGGGGGTTATTAAAATTTTTAATTCAATTTTATTCTATCTGTTTCAATGATAATGTAAAAATATTAAACATCGATTTAAGTTCCTTATTGACGTATCGATTATACTGACGTAGCGGTCGCACACTATGTTGAGGGGCATTTAGTCGGGCAGCTTGGCTTCTTTCAGGAAGTTTTAGACGCGGGGTTAGAAAATAGATCTTAACCTTAAATAAACACAGTAATTTCTCACCTTCTGCACGTAAATCTCGATGTATTTCTGCAAGCTATTCCTATACAGATAGAGCACTAAATCGTGCACAAAGTCGAAGCGGTCGCACACTATAATCAGCGGCAGTTGGTCGGGCAGCTTGGCTTCTTTGAGGAAATTCTTGACTCGCTCGGCGTTGTAGCAGTTTGACTCGCGGCAGATTCGCTCCACTTCTTTGATCTGGCCCGTTTTGCATGCCGCCTGCAATGGGAGGTTGAAAGTTCATATTTTTTGGGCCTCTGTTTACATATTTAACATAGACTGTAAATATAGCTTAACATTTTTATGATTGGTCATTTTTATGATTGGACGTTTTTATGATCGGACTTTTTTATGATTGGAAATTTTTCGTCCGTTACATATATTGTCAAATATTGTCTGAAATAAATGGATTTATTATTACTATTATTATTATATTGTAGAAGAACTATGACGATGTCGACACTCCCTAGGAATAACAATTTAACTATTTAATGCAATTTTTGTAAAGAGTGATTTAAAGTTTAAAGTATAATTTCATCGTCTATGTTTTTCATTTTATAGCAGTCATTGTTTGATATATAGCATACATTAGATCTGTTTCTATTTCTTTATTCGCTTACGATTTTTCGGTCGTAAAAGTATCTATGTAAGTGCATAATATTTTTGAAAGTTGTAAAAAAATGCAGAGGCGATCAAACTTACCTGAATATACTTGAAATGCACTTCAGGGTCCTGGCTGAAATTAACAATGGACCCGAGGAAGTAGAACAAGCCTTCATAAGTCTTGAAACTCTCGAACAATTCAATCAATGCCTTGGTCGTCAGCTGTTCGTGGTATTTGGTGGCTATCTGCACGCAGATCTGCAGGTTCTGGCGGATGTTGGCTTGGAGCATAGCCTTGAGGCATTCTAGAGAGTCCTCCACGGAGAGGGAACCGAAGTAGCCGACCAGCCATTCCGCTGATAGAAGATGGGTGTGCACCTGCAAATATGAGAAAAGTTAGGAAAGATCCGCCTGGTAAAATCATAAATCATACCATAATAATTGAAAATTTCATTTTAGGTTGCACTGCAGATTCTAATGCAAGGTAGGGTCACTAGGCGGTCACTCTATACAGAAAACGCATTTTGACAACGTACTTCTTTTTGAATAACAACTGAATATCGACTACAAGTAAATGGCGCTAGGCGCTATGTAAAACACCCCCGAACACCACCGACGGAGTCCCGCGGCGCCTGCGGGGTGCGGGGCGTGGGGCGCTATATCGGGCGGGGAACTCATTTTAGCGCGGAGCGCGGGGGGGTGAGTGACCTTTCTGTACGTGTTAGTACTATTATTTTCTTCTGTGGTAGGGTGAAATTGGTTCCTTAGCAATAAATCTCCCTTTTGTATGCTTTGATTGTTGTGAATGTCTGTATTTTTGTGTGCAACAAACAGATTATGTAATGATATTTTTTGTAAGTATCTGAATGGGAAAGTTACTTTATAATACAAACTTTGTTTTTATTAATTTTATTGATTTGAATCTTGCTTCTATATCATAAATTATTATTTGGTTTTGTTTTATTAAGTCGTTTATTGCACATGGCATTGCCGAGGATGGGAAGCTAGTATAATATAGTTACCACGGCGCGCTTGATGTCATAGAGGTCGGTGTAGTGTTCGAGAGCGCGCTGCAGCAAGCCCGCCTTCTCGCACAGCTGAGCCACGTGCGCGCGGTCGTAGTGGGTGAACATCGCGTTGCCGAGGATCGCGTCCGCCACTTGCGGAGCCGACATTAGGTTCATCTCAAGCAGCCTGGGAGGAAATACAAAAACATTAAAGCCTGACCAGACAAAATAAAAAATCTCGCCATATTGCGTCAATGGAACTAATTTTATAAGGGAAATTGTTGCCATCGATAAATTTTCTAGCCATATTGCGTCAATGGAACTAATTTTATAAGGGAAATTGTTTCCATAGACTAATATTTTTTGAACGATCCCAAAATTAAGATTTTTTCTTAAATTCTGCTCTACGGGGCAAAGTTCATACACCCCATACCACGCGCGTTGGTTTTTGCAATGTCGCGTCGTTTCGCAAAATACATACTATGCATCTCCGCCACGTGATTGGTTGCGAGAGTGGCGTGAGGTGAATGAACTGTGATGCGTAGAATAGATTTAAAACGTTTAGGTGCAGAATGTCCAAGTTCCAAAATGTCCAGGTTGCAAAATGTCTAGGTCGCAAAAGGTCCAAGTTGCAAAGTGTCTAGGTTGTAAAAGGTCCAGTGTCCACTACTGTATATACAGGGCGTCCCACGGCTATGCCACATGGAGGGGAAGTACCTTAAATATTGTAGGTAGAACATTTTACTGAAAGAAGACATTATTTTATTTCTAAAAACTATTAAAACTGCATTTATACATTTTTTAATAATTACATGGTTGAACCGGGAATCGAACCCGCTACATGAGGAAAAAAAAACACCCTGTAGTT
Organism: Teleiodes luculella; assembly: GCA_948473455.1. Lineage (NCBI taxonomy): Eukaryota > Metazoa > Arthropoda > Insecta > Lepidoptera > Gelechiidae > Teleiodes > Teleiodes luculella. The sequence continues at coordinate 11,861,598 of OX419600.1, forward strand.
TTATCATACCAATCGAAAGGCTCCTTCATAAGGATTATTTTTTGCTAAATAACATACTTAGTGTCAGAAATAAAAGAAAGATCATGAATTTTAACATTTGATGTGGTCGCCGAGATTTTTTTTATGCATGGGGTTACTAGCGACCCGCCCCGGCTCCGCACGGGAAAATGGTTATTGTGGGTTATCCTTTAGTATATTATGCATGTATTATACATATAAACCTTCCTCTTGAATCACTCTATCTATTAAAATCAAAGTCCGTCGCGTAGTTTTAAAGACAGGGAGTGTAATAATCGAAAGAGTGCGACTTTGTATTCAACAGCGTAGAGGTCATAGCAATTAATAAAATTGATAAATTTTGTATTAAAAATGTTAAAATACATAGTCTTCCTTTTATTTCTGACACTATGTTATTTAGCAAAAAATAACCCTTATGATGAAGCCTTTCGATCGGTATGATAAAACTACAGGATATATTTTTTTCTCGTATAACGGGTTCGATTCCCGGTTCAACCATGTAATTATTAAAAAATGTATGAATGCAGTTTTAATAGTTTTTAGAAATAAAATAATGTCTTCTTTCAGTAAAATGTTCTACTTACAATATTTAAGGTACTTTCCCTCCATGTGGCATAGCTGTGGGACGCCCTGTATATGTACCTGGTCTGCAGCGGCCCCTCCTAAGGCGGTGCACTGCTGCACCATGTTCTATATCCCCCCCCCCTTATATCACCACATGGTTTAAGAAAACAAGGTTTAGACCTTAAAGCATTAACAGACGTCCGGACATGTACGCTCCGTACCGCCGGACCGTGCGGTGCGCTCGATACGCCACACGACCGCACCGCACCGAAACGTTTGAAGCGGAGCCGACCGGACCGTCAATAATAATAATAATGTGCGGCGGACTGCCGTACACACGATCGAAAATTGGCCGGACGGCACCAAGGTCTCGGTACGGAGCGTACAAATCCGGACGTCTGTTAGCACCTTTAGATTAGACCACACGAGACTGACACGACACTACGTCATTTTGCCTATTCATCCTTGTCGAATGCGTGTAATAGACAAGGATGAACAGCGCAAAATGACGTAGGCTTGTGTCAGTCACCTGGTCTAACGGTAAGACCTCGTTTTCTTAGACCATGAGTAAAATATAAAAAAAAACAAAACACATCAGATTTTAGCAGAATTTGAATGAGCAGATAGCAGAATTTTCATTTCAAATCTGGTCACACTGCACAGGAAAAGGGCTTGAGGCTTCGTACCCAGGTTAGACCTTGTTTTCTTGGACCATGTATCACCATGCTGTATGTAATTTACCTGGTTTGTAGCGGCCCCTCCTCCGGCTTGTTGTTCTTCAACGCATCCAGCAGGAAGGCGGTGCACTGCTGCACCATGTTCTATATCCCCCCCCTCCCCCCTTATATCACCAGTGTATATGTACCTGTTCTATATCCCCCTCCTTATATCACCACATGGTCTAAGAAAACAAGGTCTAACCATTAGACCACGTGACTGACACGAGCCTACGTATTCATGCTTGTCGAATGCGTGTAATAGACAAGGATGAACAGCGCAAAATGACGTAGGCTTGTGTCAGTCACGTGGTATAACGGTTAGACCTTCTTTTCTTGGACCATGGGACTGTTTAAATCCGTGCTTACGGTTCATACTCGATTAGGCGTACTCTATCCGTCCCAGATTTTTTTCTATTTGTACTCTAATGCCACGTTTACATGGTTGCCGTGGCTTGCCAAGCCTAACGGACGCAGCTATGCGCAAGAGTGTGCGCGGTGTATTTGTATCTCATTCTAACACATAGCTGCGTCCCGTAGGTTTGGCAAGCCACGGCAAGCGTGTAATCGCAGCATAAAATATACCTGGTTTGTAGCGGCCCCTCTTCCGGCTTATTATTCTTCAACGCATCCAGCAGGAAGGCGGTGCACTGCTGCACCATGTTCTGCTCCATGAACACGTCCACGATCTGGCTGATCTCGGCCAGCGGCGGGTCCTCGGCCACCAGCATCCCCGCGAAGCCCGCGCCCTGCTCCGGGTTGGTGCGCATCACCGAACGCAGCAGGAAGATGTAGTCGGGAGTGTAGCCCACCTTTAATTATGTTTGGAACTTGTTAATTCCCGATCTCGTTGAACAATCAATGTTATAAATTAAAAAGGCATATTAGTGTCTTAACAGTTTAAGCCAGCTACTGTCAGTGTAAAAGTAATATTCATTATAAAAATTTTAGCAGATTTCAAATTCTTTGTTAAAATTCGGTTCCGTCGCCGCCTTCTTCGACATGATGAAGTCAGGAAGCACGATATATGATTTCACATTACATCTTTGTTAAATTGTTAAATTATCTACTTATATTGTTTACAATAGTTCATCCATTTTTGAGATGATCCAGCGTTTAGCCTGAGCGAAGATTTTTAACTGCGTGTTTTAAAATACCTGTAATGAATAAAAGAGTTTGAGTATCGATATGAGATGTCTCCAGGTGTAAACACATTACCTTCTTAGCATAGAGCACGATCTTCTGGAACTGGCCGGTCTCAGCGAAGCACTGGATGACTTTAGCGGCCACATTAGCTCGCAGGTACACCGACAGCGCCAGTGTCGGGTCCACCTGCTTCACCAGGTCTCCCAGCTCTTCAGAACACTCCAGCTTTTCTTCCTTCAGCCATTTCTCTAGGAGCTGCTTGCGACCTAGAGGTGATTTAAAATGTGAATACAATGCAAAAAATATGTGTTGGAGTATTTCTGGATCTAGCTAAAGCTTTCGACACTGTTATATCGACTTTATATCGTTTAAAAACTCGAATGTATCGGAAGCCGTAGTCACGGCTTGGACTGGTTTATCAGTTATCTATCAAACAGAAATCAATGGGTGGTTGTGAATGATTATGCTAGCAGCCCATCTCTTCGTGTCTACGGGGTCCCACAGGGCAGCATACTTGGTCCATCATTATTCGTCAAATACATAAATGATATTGTTGACCACTTTGATCAAAATATATATATATTTATTTTCGTTAAAGTTGATTACTATATCTATGAGACTATTATTGTTGGTAATGAAGAAGTGACAGCAGAGTTCTAGCTTGCTAAGTTGGGCTTAATCCAGCAGTATAACGAAATATTTGAACAAAGGCATGAACCTAGCCGGTTCGCAATCGTAACCAGAACCACTATACATAGAGCCTTCGCCACAGAAGACAGCCAAATCGTGAACTCGCCTCGACGTCGAAGAGTGATTTGTAAAATCTTACTTCGAATAAACACATTTTGAATTTTGAATTTTGAGCCCTGTTACCTTGCAACAGCACCGGCCTGCAGAGCTCTAGCGACTCGAACTTGTTGAGTTGCGCCTGGTCCAGCAGTATGCCGAAGTACTGCAGCAGCGGGGAGGTCTGCCCCGGCTGGGTGGGCACCGCCTGGAACCGCTGGATGGTGGCTGGGGTGCGGAGAATGCCGCGGGGAGCCATCGCTGCCACCTGGACGGAGATTTATATGTATAAAGAATATTGACACCAAAAAAGAAAAACAAAAAATTAACAGATAGAAACAGACAAAAATAAATAACGAAAGGACGTCATGCTCAGTCAATAGTTTGGATCGACGTTCCCTGTCCGATCGAAATAATTAGCGGCAGCGGTTTATATGAAGATAACTTACTGGTTTTACTGTGGTACATGGTCTAAGAAAACAAGGTCTAACCGTTAGACCATGTGACTGACAAGCCTACGTCATTTTGCGCTGTTCATCCTTGTCTATTACACGCATTCGACAAGGATGAACAGGCAAAATGACGTCGAAATGACGTAGGCTCTTGTCATTCAATTGTAAGTGTAGCAATCTGGCTACACTAAATACTATTCTTTAAGTATTATTTTGTTGTTGGCAATACTACTTGCCAAAAACTCTGTGCTCTGCACGCGTCTTGTATTTTCGACTTTCGTTCATATTGAATTTGTACTTGAATAATAAAAGTATAATTATATGCTAAATTCAGTGTTTTCACTACTACAATAACTACAGTCCACCAATATCGAGAGGAAACAGTAAGATCTTGATTTCTTAGACCATGCTGTGGTACAACCAACGGCACAGTACCTTGGCCGCCTCCCCGTACTGCGAGTTGGTGAAGAGCATGTTGAACTTCCTCACGAACAGTTCCTCTGCGCCGGCCAGGTTGTTGCGCACCGCCATGCGAAGCGCCAGCTCGGGGTTCTGAAGCACTGTGTTGATGTACGCCACTATCGAGTCTTCTTCCACAGTCACCGACAGGACTTGGCCTTTGCGGTTCACGCCTACGGACAAATACAATGTTCATTCATAAATACGCCACTATCGAGTCTTCTTTCACCGTCACTGATAAGACTTGGCCTTTGCGGTTCACGCCTAGGGAAAATACAATGTTCATTCATAAATACGCCACTATCGAGTGTTCTTTCACCGTCACTGATAAGACTTGGCCTTTGCGGTTCACGCCTACGGAAAATACAATGTTCATTCGTAAATACGCCACTATCGAGTCTTCTTCCACAGTCACTGATAGGACTTGGCCTTTGCGGTTCACGCCTACGGACAAATACAATGTTCGTAAATACTATAGAGTGACCGATATAGGCTTTATTCAGTACAATGATTTACATCTATATAATAAAACTGTACGTAATACATACCTACCTATTTAAAATTATCGCGCTAAGACCCGTAAACAATTGTAAGTAAGCGCGAAAGCCTTAAACAAACAAAACTGTAGAGGTCGAAAATCTGTACATATAAAAAAATTCTAAAAATCAGGGGGATGTAGAACATATCCACATTTTTTTTTTTTTTTTTTTTGTTTTTCTGTTTGTTTGTTTGTATGGGCTAATCTCCGAAACTGTCCGACCGATTTGAATGAAATTTTGCATGGTGTCAACTTGGATACTTTTAATCACGGAAAATTAAAGAGATCCCATGGAATAGTTAAAAAATACTACGGAAAAGTTAATATGAAAGCAGTAATAGGGCGCGTAATGCTGTTAGTCACGAATGATTCGGTAATCTGATCTGATCGGTATCAGCGCATTTTTGTATTAAAGAAGTTTATTTAAGCTCTTTAGGTGTTGGAAAACGTATTGAGAACATTTAAAGATTAATAAATCGCACTGGAAAAATGTGGTTGACTTAGAATCGGTATTCTATTCACAAATTTTCATGATATGCTGGATCTCCTTTTTAAAAAGCTCTATTTGTGTCAGTCAGTATATTACTTTAGACTTTTTCCCATATCACATTTGACATTCCAAGTGAAGGTTGTGCCATAAATAAATAAATGTATTTTTTCTATACTTATACATGTGTATGCATTTGTTGAGCTACCAAATTTCATTCAGGCGTGGTAACAATTTCGTCAGCACCTATGCTTAATCATCACTGAATTCTACTTGCACTAGATGAAATGTAAAGATATTTAAAAATACTCACCAATAATACCGCCGCTGGCCTCATGCGGCGCTGTCACGAATATGGTATCGGACGAGATCCTGTTCATATAGATGCAGGTTCCGGTCTCGATGTCATACATGTGTATGTAGCCGTATTTGGTGATGAGGTAGATGACGTCATACTTCGGAGACACCTGCATGGCTACCGGGAAGTCGTTCTGGGCTTCGGCTGGGAAGAACACGTCCACGGCTTTCTTTGGGAACGGTTGGTTGCCCGCTGGAGTTTGGCCGACCTCTGTTGAAACAAATTACGTTGACAAATCAATTTTTAAGAATAAGGACTTGGATTTAGGTAAAGCTTTTGATATAGTCTGACAGATTTTTTAAGAATTGGAGTCTTTCATAAAATGTGTAGGTAATTTGAGTAAAAAGAAAAGTATGAAATAGTTATTGTTTTGCTTTGATAAAATAGCCATGCTACTTTCATATTATAAGGAAGAAAATTGGATTAATTTATTTATTAATGTACACAAATAATTACAGTTGTATTGGTAAAGGTTAAGAAAATGATTATACACAATTTGTTGCATACAAAAGAAATATAATTTAATCTTTTGTTTTAATACGCACGCGACGACAAACGGTAGGCTATTATAGCCAGGGTCACGTTCGACGCGTTCAATGTAATTTGAACGTTAGTGGCGTGGTAGCTAGAATTAAATTCGCACGTTTGCTATCAGAATGCGCCTTCTATACCTAGTACTATTATATATTCTGTGGTGGAACTACTACTCACCAATGATATGCAGCGCTCCACTGAGTACAGCTGCATCGCTCCTACTACGCGGTTCTGCTGCGCCGAGATGCTCGCACGATTGCTATCAGAGAGTGCGCCTTCTGTACCTAGTACTATTATATATTCTGTGGTGCTATGAACTACTCACCAATGATATGCAGCGCTCCACTGAATACAGCTGCATCGCCCCCACCACGCGGTTCTACTGCGCCGAGATGCTCGCACGTTTGCTATCAGAGAGTGCGCCTTCTGTACCTAGTACTATTATATATTCTGTGGTGGAACTACTACTTACCAATGATATGCAGCTTGCCGCCCTGCGCAGTGCGCACGGCGAAGCAGAAGAGGGTGGACGGTTCGCCGTTGCCCTCCGCCTTGAAGGTGGCGAAGGAGGCCGCGTGGCCCTCGATAGGCTGCGAGCACTTGCGCTCCACTGAGTACAGCTGCATCGCTCCCACAACGCGGTTCTGCTGCGCAGAGATGCCTGCAAACATGGGCAAGTGTTTATTTTATCTGGTGATGGCCCGATTCTAGATATTACGCTCTAACTTAAAGGATGATGTGTCAAAACGTCCCCCCAAAAAACAAGAAACTAATAACATCGTCCAACAGCTTTGAAATGTATCTCAGTATATGCGTCGTAGCTATGTGATTACTTTTTACTATGGCGACATCTTTCAAAGACGCGGGATATTCCGAGAAAAAAAGGCTAATGATAAACAATTATTATATGTTTAACTGTAAGTACATGGTACTCCTACATAGAAAAAAAAATCTTTGGTACTAGGTTTATTGCCTCTAGCAAGATAACGCCTAGCAAAATGTTTCTTTTATTTTGAAATCCCATGCATCATGAAGTTAAAACTGGTTACTAGCCTTTCTATAGATCCATAAGAACCTATTGACACATACAAAAGATCTGTTGAAAGGGGGGACGGGGCTCATATAAAAATGGTCATCATCCTTTAAAAACAATATGTCCCTTTCACGCTCTTAAGAACGAAAAGGGACAGGTGATTGCCAACCCTCATTTAGAAACGTCAAACATCAATTTCACGCGTAATTTCCCGACTAAATTAAGCTGAATTTGACAGCTGCGCTGCTTATTTTAAATATCATTCATTCAAAATTAAATTCATTCATCTCCCATCCTTTTCGATTCCCATATGAATGAAAGAGACCAACGACTTAAATTTAGATATTTTAGCGGCCACGCCAGAATTGAGCCCAGCATTGTTTTATAACAGGTTTTAGATAAAGCGCTTTGTAGACTTGGGACGTGGGTGTAAACTCCTAATTACAACCTTATTCTCTCCCATTCCTGTCGCATTTTCATTGCGATAACGTATTGCACTGGAATCAAAATGTAATATGTGATTTTTACTAACTTCAACCTTAGTCTTTCTTACTATGGTTGTATTTTCACTGTGGTAAAAGAGGAGCTCAAGCACCTCTTTGTTGTCCCATTTTTGAATCGTTCATATTTTATCTGTGGTCTGTTATATTACATATCAATGCTTATATGAACGCAAAATATACCCAAACTATTTAAAAATGCCACTTACCAACTAACAGCAACCATTGCTGCTTCGGATCGGTCCTGTAGTTGATAATTTGACAGTCGGCGAGCGATGAATGTCTGTCAAACATCTTGACGGGAGTAGAATCGCCCTCCATAGACCAATGGTACACGGACATTTTGGTGACCAAGGCGAGGGTGTTTAAAGATATCCATTTCCAAAAGACCACGTCCTCCGTCATAGTATGGGCCTTCATTTTGGATTTCATCTCGATGTTGAAGATCTGCAGGGTCTTTTGAGCTGCGGAAGAAGCTGGCGGTGAGATATTCTTGGTTTAAACTTAGCTTTTACATGCGTTCGATTATAATAGATTAAGAGAATAGGTTGTGTTGTAAATATTTTTATATTGTACCAAACCATTAAATGTTAATGTGATCTTAAGTCACCTAAGTAATCCAATACAAGCTAATCCTAATTTAAGAGCCAGAAATAGTTAATAGTAGTTTTAAATTATTGTTTATGAAAATACTTGTAAGCAACATTGTTGCAAGTATACAATCAAGAGCACGCTAAGCACAGAACTTAGGACATTGCATTGTTATTATGACCATAGAATAAGGAACTAAATAATAGGTGCTAAGTTGTCTTCTATTCTATTACACTTTAGCTGCTAAAACAGTAAGTCATTCGGCATGAATCGAACCAAATGGAAAACAACGCCTTAACCGTTACACCGCCGACGCTATTACCGACGACATATCAATAATAAAGCCCGACCAAAGAAATAAGAAAGCTCGCCATATTGCGGAATTTCAATGGAACTAATTTTATAAGGGACATTGTTGCCATAGTCGTAAAACTATACACGTGGCGCCCCCAGAGCAGGTTTCTATTTCTTTGGTCAGGCTTTACATCAGTCGATACGTCATTTGTCTTTACAATCACATGACCTTCCGCTATCAGTCAATATCAAGGTTTCAGTACACGAACCAAGATTAGATCGCCACTATTTATCGTTCTATTTATGCATGCAAAAACCGCGGGGTCATCGGCCCCGGTAATGTTTATGTGGGAGGTCGACGCCGCGGAAATTGTTCCGTCGATTTGTGCCGTACTATACTATGTGTACGTACAGTTGGCAAATTAGGCTTATTTAGATTTAGTACAAAATTAGAATTGGTAATAACTAGCTTTCTGCCAGCGTCGCTGACAGTGTTATTTTGGAATAAGGTGTAAACAGTAGCTTATCATATACTTTTTAAATCCCCGTTTTGAATCTTAATAGTAGCTTATCTATCATATTCATTTGTTGCAATTATCACAACGTTGGACTACGTTTGTAACACCGTTTTTTTTGTCATTTGATAAAAATAATACCTTGTAGAAATTACTAGTTGTTTTTCCAAATTAATTGGCGTTGATAATTTTTTTTTTTAACTATTTTATTCTCGACTTCTTCCAAAAGAGGTAGTATCCAAAGCCATAAATCTAAAATTTTTTTTAAGCACTGGAGTCAAGTTTCGGAACGTTTCTAATAGTCGAAATGACAGTTATTGTTTTCGTATAAATATTTTCAATAATATTAGTCTTGGAAATACAGGTTATTTACCATTATCCAAATGGATTATTATTCCTTTTGTTTTTCCTTAATTTGTTTAAAATAAAATTAAAAATAATTGATTTCCTCAAAAAGAATTCTGGCTTGATTGTTTTGGTGTTGCGTTTCGGAACGCGCGGTCTGTCAAAGTGATTCGAGGAATGACTCGTTCATTTTCTTCTTTGCGTTATAGCAGCAACACTATATTCAAGTGAAATTATGATGGACAACGGTAAGTGTAAATTATCCAAATGGATTCTCAATTCCATGTTCGATGGTTATGTTTTAAAACCTTTTTGATTAATTGGTTGTTCTTGTTCTTTAATAGGTATGTGAAGGAGGTCTATCCAGTGACCCCTTTCCGGACTGGACTCTTAAAGAAAAAGTTGATTGGAACCTCGGTAAGTCTGTTGGGATATTTATTGAGACCTCAAATTCTCATTCTACTGTTTGGTTTTGAACCTTTTTGGTAATACACGTGGTTTGTTCTTTAGACATGGCGCGGACATCTTGAGGTGGCTGTCGTCCGGGCTCTGTTCCCAACATGGTTTCTTAACATTGAAAACCCCGTAATGGGTAAGTGCTTTGAAATATTATGCTAATTCAAAACTAAAGATTTCTGTTAGACGTTCATCACTGTAACAAGTTTTCTCTTTGTTGCAGGGTTTTCTTGATATGCAGGGTTGTTATGCAGGGTTTCCCTATGCAAGTTTTCTTATTATGCAGTTGTTATGCTGGGTTTTTATATAGGGATTTGATTTTGCCCCACCCACATTTAGGTTTCTGGTACTAGGTACCTACCTATTTTTCTTTAAAAGGTTTTCTTTAAAACCACGTTTTTAATGCCAGGTTACTAGTTCTGCGTACCTTTCATTTCAATACCATGTAGGTAATTGATAAAACAAACTTTTCTTAAACTATCCAATAGTTCTTACTTTGGATTATCTTTTATTCATGTAATCACCTGTGTTCAGATTTACCTTCGGAAGATGGTTGCAGAATTTCATATTATTCATAAGATTTTATTTAATGTTAGATTTCCTTTGAAACATGTCTGCTTTATATAAAGATAACCTTATATTAACATGTTTCTTTAAAACCATAAGGTACTCGTTGTGAGTTTGGTAACCTATATTATTTTTTATCCAACGGCTGGACATTTAACTCCATAACAGTGAAACGCAATTAATAATTTTAAGTATGTAAACTTGTTTGTTGATCCTGTTATACGAATAGCTCTCTGTGAAGACAGCGGTGATATTTTATGTATCCTTTTATTTCACCAGATATTCTTAGACCTTTTAAATAGTTGTCATGTTACATTAAATATGTTTTAAAAGGTTTCCTGGTATTTATTTTGTTGCACACAGTACAGTCTTGATCCATTTTATGATATAAACCACTGGCGCCCTGATTCTGACAGAACAATTTAGTTCCGATTCTGGCAGATTATAAGTTTTACCTGAAGATATTTTTCTTACCTCAAGATATTTTTTTTCCTAATAATTTTCTTTTGTGGTTTACATTATAAAAGGCAGGTCCAAGGCCACCACCCACTCCCTGAGTTAATTAACACAAAAATAAAAATACTGCTCTCTATAAAAGAAAAAGATTTTTCTTAGCTAGCCAATTAAAACCCTTTCAGTGGCGCCCAACGTGGGGCCCTGTAAGATTAGTGCTGTGTGGAATGAAAATTAATTTTAAATATTTCTTTTGTTTTTGTTTCTCAAAAAATAGTTATACATACTATACTGTTTTTAGTACTTAAGTGTTTCTTTTAAGTATTAAGGTTTCTATATTGAACATTTTGGTGCTGTATTTTACAGCTATATTGTAAGTAAATAGTACTCACTATACTGTATATTTTTACAATGGATACTTTAAATTGTAATGTTAATTTTCTTTTAAAAGATGAGATAACTCATGAACTCCTAATTAGGAACATATCTTTTGACATTACTGCTTCGGTGGATAATTTGCGTAAATTATTACGTGAAACTTTAAAACTTTCTAGGAGGGGTAGTATAAAGCCATCTTCCAATAATTCTTCGATAACTATAGAAGAAGAAACTAAATTGATGATTGCCAAAGGCAATGAATTTCTTTCATCGTGTTATGCTGGGGAAGGTCCGTCCTTCTTCACTGCAAATGTTCGTGCTCGTCTATGCGGACGTGCTAATTATCTTTTGGTTCGTTTGTCGCGAATTAGTAATCCTCACCAGGAACTGCTGGTGCTTCAAAACGCTTTGATTAAATTTTTGTCAGATCAGGCCAAGTCATCTGATTCTGAATCGGATGACGAAGACTCTGTTCCTTCTCCCGTTCATAAAACTATTATTTATCAACCGGCTACTTCTTGTAACTTGAATTCTTTGAATTTGAAATATCGTGGTGACTCGTGTGTTCGTGCTTTCATAGCTCGCTTGGAAGAATTACAGCTTGCTCGTAATATACCTAAAAAAACAATATATACTGGTTTTCCAGAAATCCTTGAAGGACCTGCTTTGTATTGGTATCGTGCTAATAAAGACGCATATCATGATTATGATTCACTCATTAACGCTTTACGCTCTGACTTTGACATTGCTGATTTTGACTTTCGGCTATTACAAGAGATACATTCTCGAACACAAGCAAAGGATGAATCGATTGTGGTTTTCCTGTCTATCATTTTGGGAATGATGTCCCGACTTACTAAAAAATTATATGACGAAGAACAACTTGACATTATTTTACGAAACATAAGACCTGAATATAGTCGAGAACTCGCATTAATTGATGTCAAATCCATTTCTCATCTGCGAGAACTTTGTAAAAAACTTGAACTCAATAAGGCTCGTATCTCAAATTTTGTAGAACCTTCTACTTCCAAGGACACTACATGTGTTCCTGATTTTAATTATAAAAGTAAAACTTTTAAATCACATAATCCCAATGTTAATAATAAAAATGTTTCTTCTGTACATCAGTCGACTTCGGTTGAGTCTAATAAAAACTCTTCTGCTCATTGCTTTAGATGCGGTAAAAATAATCATTCTACATCTCAATGTTATAAATCAAAAAATATTGTTTGCTTTAAATGCGGCAAACAAAATGTAAAGACTCCTGACTGCCCAAAGTGCAATAAGTCAAAAAACTGAATAAGTCCGTCTCTCTGAGTGCTTCTACTTGCAGGGAGACATATTTTAAACCTCCTCTTTCTGATAAGAGACCCTATTTAACTGTGAAGGTTTATGACATTTGTGTCAGTGGTTTATTAGATTGTGGTGCTGCTTGTTCGATATTAGGCGATAATGCTCATAAGGTTTTTCTTGATCTTGGTATTCCGATGCAAAATCTTAAACAACCATGTTATATACGTGTTGCTAACGGTGCCGAATATTATTGTCAATATTATATGGATGTTCCCATTTTATATAAAAAGATTGTTAAAATTATAAGATTTTACATTCAACCTCAAATCAAACTTCCTATTCACTTTGGTATAAATTTTTGGAAAGCATTCAATCTTGCTCCTGAAGTTCTGTCTTGCATAAAGTCTATTTCTTGTAATAACGTAGATAAAATTGATAATATTCCAGAAAATGGTTTAAGAAACATAGATAATTTAACTGAAAAACAAATTGAAGAACTGAATCACATGAAGTCTCTCTTCTCTCAAATAGATACTGAAAAAGTTGGACTGGGTCGTACCCATCTTGCCCAACATCATATTGATACAGGGGATTCTAAACCCATCAAACAAAGATATTACAGATTAAGTCCAGAAAAATTAAAGTTGCTAGATGATGATCTTGATCGTATGTTGAAACTTAATATTGTTGAACCATCAAATTCACCTTGGAACTCTCCGGTTACTTTAGTACCGAAACCAGACGGCTCTGTCCGTACCTGTTTGGATAGCCGTATGATTAACGCTGTTTCTAAAACAGACGCATATCCTCTCCCTTATATTAGTTACATTCTTGACAACCTCAGGGATGCTAAATTTCTTACATCCTTGGATTTAAGTGCAGCTTATCATCAAATACCTCTTTCTCCTTCTTCAAAGGAAAAGACTGCTTTTACTGTACCAGGACGTGGTTTGTTCCACTATAATGTAATGTGTTTTGGTCTTGTTGGTGCTTCAGCCACCATGCAACGATTAATGGATAACCTTTTTGCTGCACAATTTGATAATAAAGTATTTTGTTACATAGATGACATTATAATTTGTACTAATTCATTTGAAGAACATATCAGAATTTTGGAATCAGTTTATGTAAAGTTAAAATCTGCTAACCTTACAATTAACATGAAAAAGTCTCTCTTTTGTCGACCCGAACTAAGATATCTTGGTTATGTTGTTGATCGATATGGATTAAGAACTGACCCTTCCAAAGTGGAAGTTATAACGAACTTTCCTGTGCCTTCTAATGCTAAGGAAGTCAAACGTTTTCTTGGTATGGCAGGGTGGTACCGCCGTTTTATCCAAGATTTTTCTCGTAAAGCTAGACCTTTGACTCGTCTTACTAGTAAAAAAGTTCCTTTTGCTTGGACCAAAGAAACAGATGAAGCTTTCTCTGTACTTAAAAATGCTTTAATCTCTGCTCCTATTTTAAAATGTCCTGATTTTACTTTGCCTTTTTATATTCATACAGACGCGTCATCTTTTGCTATTGGCGGCGTTTTGACTCAAAAAGTAGATGGGGTGGATCACCCTATAGCTTATTGTAGTAGAACTTTAAATGCTCAGGAGATTAATTATACTGCAACAGAAAGAGAACTGCTCGCAGTCATTTATGCTTTAGAACAATACAGATCCTATGTCGAAGGCAAATTATGTTACATTGTTACTGATCATGCCTCCTTACAGTGGTTTTATAAACTAAAAAATCCCACTGGTCGTCTTAATAGGTGGGCATGTCGTCTAAGCCAATTTACCTTTGAGATCATTCACAGAAAAGGTAAAGAACATGTATTACCTGATACTCTTTCTAGAATTAAAATCGCCTCTATTGAAATTGATCCTCATACTATAACTGACCCATGGTATATTAAAATTTTTACAGGTTGTGCTGAAAATGCAAAGAAGTTTCCAAATTTTTCCATCTTAGAGGGAAAACTATATAGACTTTCTAAAAATAAATATAATATCACTTCTCAACATGATTGGAAAATTGTTGTACCCTTAGAAAAGCGTCTTGAAATAATTGAAAAATATCATGATGATCCGTCAGCTAGTCATTTTGGTGTTGCTAAAACGCATAAAAAGATTTCTGCTATTTATTACTGGCCTTCTTTATTTATAGATGTAAAATCATATGTTAGAAATTGTGAAACTTGCAATACATATAAACCTGTTAATACTGCTCGTGCAGGATTCATGGGCGAACCACGTCAAGTAACAAAGCCGTGGGAAGCAATTTCTTGTGATATTCTCGGTCCATTTCCTCCATCTTATTCTAGGAACCAATATTTGTTTGTAGTCTCAGACTATTTCAGTAAATACGTACTACTCTTTCCTTTGAGAAACGCAACTGCAAAAGCCATTTGCAAATGTATGTATAATGGTGTATTTCTTGTACATGGTGTTTGTCGTGTTCTTTATACCGACAATGGAGCTCAGTTTACTTCTAAAGAATTTCGGGATCTTCTTACTAATGCAGGCGTTCCTCATATATTTTATAATCCCCGTTATCATCCTCAAACTAATCAAACTGAACGAGTGAACCGAGATATTGTTCGTGCTATTGCCTCGTATGTGCGTTTTGATCACCGAAAATGGGATCAAAACATTCCGGAGATTCAATGTGCACTGAACACTTGTGTTCATGATGGAACTAAATTCACTCCTTTCTTCTTAAACCATGGTCGTGAAATGATTCTTGATGGTGCTACGCATATTTCTCAGACACCTTTTGATGGGTCTGCTTTAAATACTGATTCACAAGAGTTTGCGGAAAAACTTCCCAAACTTCAAGATGTTTATAAACAAGTAAAATGTCATTTACATAAGTCATATCAACAAAACTGTAAATATTATAATTTAAGAAAAAGACCTTTAGAGTTAAATGAAGGTCAAATAATTTACAAAAGGTGTTTTCCTTTATCTAGTGCTCCAAAACACTTTTCAGCAAAGTTAGCTCCCAAGTTTGAAAAGTGTGTTGTGGACAAGAAATTAAGTAAGTTGGTTTACTCTCTCAAAAGTTTGGAGGGTAAGTCCCTTGGTACGTTCCATATCAAAGATTTGATCATCCGCGGTCATAACGAAGGTGGTTGAAACATAGTAGGTGTATATAAGTGTGTTAAGTTAAATAAATATTCTCTTCGGGTGGTATTTACAATATATATTTTAAGTTTTCCTATCTTAGCGTAATGGACTTTGACTTTTAATGTGACAAACCAAGACGATAAGTATGCATACAGACTAAAACAAGACTATGGACTATTTTAATTGTTAAGGACAAACTTTTGTCGTTTTATGTTAAGGTTGTTTTTCATTTTCTTTTGGTATTAGTTTAAGTACATTCTGTGTTTTTCTCAAACTTGAATTTGAAAACACTTTGTCAATTTTATATTTAAGTTAGTATATTTTGAGTCATTTTGCACCCATAGTGGTGATGACTTCATGTATTCTCTTTTGAAAGTTCTTCAACTCTGGTGAGTTCAGAACCTGATATTTCTTTGACAGGAGTTACCTTCTGGTATAAGCAGCTCATAGTAGCAAGCTTTATATTATTTTAAGTCATTTAGCATCCATAGTGATGATGACTACAATATTTTCTCTTGAAAGTTCTTCAACTCTGGTGAGTTCAGAATCTGATATTTCTTGGACAGAAGTTTTCTTCTGGTATATTTAGCTCATAGTAGCAAACCTCCTTATAAGGAAGGGAAGTTCCTTAACTCTTTTGAGTTTAGAATGTGTTTTCTTTTTGACAGAAACTGTTTTTCTGGTCAATACTGCATACAGTTGTAGTTCTATTTTCAGGAAAATAACGTTCTTTATTTTTCGTTTTCCTTTAAAAAATTTGCTCGTTGGTAGTGAATTTCTTTTAGCTTTTGAATTCTGGTTTTTCAAAACCATGTTCGGTGGTTTTGTTTCCAGTTAGCTTTTCGTTACTACCTCATGTAGATCGGTAGCGAAAAATTTTATTTGAAAATTAAAATTTTCAAATAAAATTTTTCATTCCCAACTAAAGATGAACTGTAACACCGTTTTTTTTGTCATTTGATAAAAATAATACCTTGTAGAAATTACTAGTTGTTTTTCCAAATTAATTGGCGTTGATAATTTTTTTTTTTAACTATTTTATTCTCGACTTCTTCCAAAAGAGGTAGTATCCAAAGCCATAAATCTAAAATTTTTTTTAAGCACTGGAGTCAAGTTTCGGAACGTTTCTAATAGTCGAAATGACAGTTATTGTTTTCGTATAAATATTTTCAATAATATTAGTCTTGGAAATACAGGTTATTTACCATTATCCAAATGGATTATTATTCCTTTTGTTTTTCCTTAATTTGTTTAAAATAAAATTAAAAATAATTGATTTCCTCAAAAAGAATTCTGGCTTGATTGTTTTGGTGTTGCGTTTCGGAACGCGCGGTCTGTCAAAGTGATTCGAGGAATGACTCGTTCATTTTCTTCTTTGCGTTATAGCAGCAACACTATATTCAAGTGAAATTATGATGGACAACGGTAAGTGTAAATTATCCAAATGGATTCTCAATTCCATGTTCGATGGTTATGTTTTAAAACCTTTTTGATTAATTGGTTGTTCTTGTTCTTTAATAGGTATGTGAAGGAGGTCTATCCAGTGACCCCTTTCCGGACTGGACTCTTAAAGAAAAAGTTGATTGGAACCTCGGTAAGTCTGTTGGGATATTTATTGAGACCTCAAATTCTCATTCTACTGTTTGGTTTTGAACCTTTTTGGTAATACACGTGGTTTGTTCTTTAGACATGGCGCGGACATCTTGAGGTGGCTGTCGTCCGGGCTCTGTTCCCAACATGGTTTCTTAACATTGAAAACCCCGTAATGGGTAAGTGCTTTGAAATATTATGCTAATTCAAAACTAAAGATTTCTGTTAGACGTTCATCACTGTAACAAGTTTTCTCTTTGTTGCAGGGTTTTCTTGATATGCAGGGTTGTTATGCAGGGTTTCCCTATGCAAGTTTTCTTATTATGCAGTTGTTATGCTGGGTTTTTATATAGGGATTTGATTTTGCCCCACCCACATTTAGGTTTCTGGTACTAGGTACCTACCTATTTTTCTTTAAAAGGTTTTCTTTAAAACCACGTTTTTAATGCCAGGTTACTAGTTCTGCGTACCTTTCATTTCAATACCATGTAGGTAATTGATAAAACAAACTTTTCTTAAACTATCCAATAGTTCTTACTTTGGATTATCTTTTATTCATGTAATCACCTGTGTTCAGATTTACCTTCGGAAGATGGTTGCAGAATTTCATATTATTCATAAGATTTTATTTAATGTTAGATTTCCTTTGAAACATGTCTGCTTTATATAAAGATAACCTTATATTAACATGTTTCTTTAAAACCATAAGGTACTCGTTGTGAGTTTGGTAACCTATATTATTTTTTATCCAACGGCTGGACATTTAACTCCATAACAGTGAAACGCAATTAATAATTTTAAGTATGTAAACTTGTTTGTTGATCCTGTTATACGAATAGCTCTCTGTGAAGACAGCGGTGATATTTTATGTATCCTTTTATTTCACCAGATATTCTTAGACCTTTTAAATAGTTGTCATGTTACATTAAATATGTTTTAAAAGGTTTCCTGGTATTTATTTTGTTGCACACAGTACAGTCTTGATCCATTTTATGATATAAACCACTGGCGCCCTGATTCTGACAGAACAATTTAGTTCCGATTCTGGCAGATTATAAGTTTTACCTGAAGATATTTTTCTTACCTCAAGATATTTTTTTTCCTAATAATTTTCTTTTGTGGTTTACATTATAAAAGGCAGGTCCAAGGCCACCACCCACTCCCTGAGTTAATTAACACAAAAATAAAAATACTGCTCTCTATAAAAGAAAAAGATTTTTCTTAGCTAGCCAATTAAAACCCTTTCACGTTATAAAATAATTCAAAAGTTTATTCATATATGCGTTTAGTAAATTTTTAATTTTTCCCGTTGGAATATTACGTTTCCCGCGGTAAAAAGTTTCCTATGTGTTAATCCAGGGTACAAAATAACCTCCATTTAAATCCGTTTAGTTTAGTTTAGACGTGAGCGAGAGAGAAAATAACTTAAACCCTGACCAGAGAAATAAAAATCGTCGCCATATTGCGGAATTTCATGGAACTAATTTTTAATGGGAAATGTTGCCATAAACAAAAATATATACGTGGCGCCCCCAGAGTAGATGTTTCATTTCTCTGATCAGGTTTTACTATACAATACATGTGCATAATACGTTTTTACCCGACTTCACAAAAAAAGGCGGTTCTCATTTCGACGGTTATATTTTTTTAAAGCTGCATTTCTCTTTCACAGGCTTAATTAATGAGGCTGTTAATTCTTTAACAATTCTGCCGGACTGTTATATCTTAATAAACGTTAAACCAGACATAAAATCGTTGTAAATTAAAACTGTTCTAACAGTTAAGAGAAATTGGTTTATTAAAATAAATCCTACTCATATTATTAACGCGAACATTTGTGAGGATGGATGTTTGTTACTCTTTCATCCAAAAACGACTAAACGGATTTTAATGAAACTTTGCAATAGTATAAGGGAGGAGCCGCGGGACGGAAAGCTAGTTATAATCTAAACTAACCTCAAGATCATAAGTTATGTTATGATTCATAACTACATAATATTAACTTTAGCATTCATAAATTTTAGTGAATTCGTTTCATTAACTTTAGTCTAACAATTAGTGATAATAAGTAAGACATACGTGTCACAATAAATCTAGTTAACAATAGAATATTATAATTTATTGCACACTATAATTTATTCTTATTTTTGTGTGTTACTTATACAGTGTAAGGGACACAACATTTTACTTCAAATGATATATTCTGAATACTTTTGGAAAAAGAGTTAATTTAATGTATAAAAGCACGTGATATGACTGTACTTACGAACGCGACCGTACAACCTGTATGTCACAATCTGTTGAGTGAGATAATAGCAACGGTGTTGAGATTGTTACGCTTGGCGTTCCTTCCTTTTTTGTAGAGAAATCTAGACCTTCTTCAGAATCAGAACCTTTCCAAAAGACATAAAGCTTTCTATCTAATGCATTGGTCACGCGTACAATACGCTTCTATCTATCACAGAAATTACGCTATATTTGGGCATATACCGCTATTTAGTGCTAGACGTCTGTCGACAGTACCTGTGACAGTACTATATGGTGGAACTTAGAGAATAAATATACATAGAGCACTCGCATCGCTCCGCTGCCTTTATGTCAAGCGTAAGCAAATTTTGGCAGATTTTGTATAGGTGGTGAAATCAATAACATTTTTCTTTTTTGATTTGTTCCTCGAGTCATGTTTGCAACTTATCACTGCACATTTCAAAATGTTCTATTAAATTTCTTATTTTCACTGGGAAAAATAATCAGCTCCGATAACCATTTGATACTAAACGAACGCGCTGAAGATATTCAGACTGTTCATATCCGTGCTTACGGTTCATACTCGATTAGGCGTACTCTATCCCTCCCAGAAATTTTTCTATTTATTCTCTAAGATCAGAACCTTTTCAAAAGACATAAAGCTTTCTATCTAATGCATTGGTCACGCGTACAATACGCTTCTATCTATCACAGAAATTACGCTATATTTGGGCATATACCGCTATTTTGTGCTAGACGTCTGTCGACAGTACCTGTGACAGTACTAATGTTGTAATGAAAAGTGTACCAAGTTAATGACAGTAGCCAGCACATGCGGCTGGGCAGGGTGAATTTCGTAGTGCGAATGTCCAACTGCATGTGCTGGCTTCTATACAATATTTTATCGGGTTTTATTGCCTGCCAAAAAAATGGTTTAGTCTCATTTCTGTAACCATTGTCATCCGTTAACAGCTCATATAATATATGAGCTGTTAACGGATGACAATGGTTACAGAAATGACATATGACATATTATGTCCCCACCGAGGGGCTCGAGCCTACCCTGATACCAGGGTGAATAGGCCTTAGTCGACCACGCTGGCCCAGTGCGGGTTGGTCAACTTCACACACAACCTTTGAATTTCTTCGCAGGTGTGTGCAGGTTTCCTCACGATGTTTTCCTTCACCACCACCACCAAACCACCATGTTGTGAACCATTGTCATAAACGATAGTAATTAGTATTGATAAGGATTTGCCTACACGTCGAAAAATGTCAAGAAAATGTAAAACTCAGTTTTGAATTCATAACAAAATGGATAACAGTCACATCTTGTAAACAAACATCGGCCAGTTATTATTGAAGGGTCATGCTATTAATAAAAGGTCTATCTATCTCATACTGGTCTCTTAGTGGCGTATTAAAACTCGGACCAATGAGGTTGTACTCTGACAGACGGAACGCAGACGGCGCCCATTGCGGGGTTGACCCCAATAAGCAAGTGATAGTGATGATGATATAAATCTATACTAATATTATACAGGAAAGATTGTTGTTTGTTTGCATTGAATAGGCTCCGAAATTACAAAACTGAATTGAATAAAACTTAGTACAACGCCGGAGGAGCTCATGGAGGCCTCAGAAAGAGCAATCAGGGTGGCAGGATATTGGGCAACAAAAATTTAATACTAGCCATCGACACGACAGAAGAAGAAATACAAATATAGAATAGACCTGGGGAAGGACATAGGCTACCTTTTACTGCGGGAAAAATCTTTATTCTCACGGGAAAAACTGTTGCGGGCGGAGCCGCGGGCCGGAATACTAGTAATCAATATAAATAATACCTAATTGAGACTTAGCTTAAAATAAGTGACTTCCAAATGAATAACTATCCTTATCAACAATCGTACAATCGTGAAATATCGGGTATATATCTTAATCTGAAGCTATTTTTACTCTTAAACTAAACCCACACAAAGGAAAAAACAAAGCTCCCAGTTTAAAACAAATGTTAACTTCAATTCCTGAAAATACTTTTGGGAATACCCAATGTTGGGAATATTGCTTGTGTTCAAAGAAACGATAAGGAAGATATTTGAATAGAGCAAAAAAAACACGTTTGAGGAAAAACGTGAACGGGAAATAAAAAATACAAGGAATAAATAAACAAGCAAGACAAAAAATAGACGCGATGGAAGGTCGAAACCAAAATATTGTGTATGATACCATTCTTGCTTGCTTTAATATGTACGTACTATATTGTGTTAACGATCGTTTCTTTGAGATTCAGTGAATTTTCTTTGGCATTAAATTTATCTACAGGGTGTAAAGAAAGCTATAAATTTATTAAATGTCCGCAAAGGCCCGCATGTTTTGCTAATAAGTAAGAAACGAAATACAACAATAGTGCTCATTTTTGTGTTTTCATCATCAATAGAGATTGCAAGATTTGGAATAGAAGCACAACACTAAGAGACCCTTCACACTAGATAAATTCTGATGCACGACTACAACGCTCAAAAGACGCTAGTGTAAGTGATAAAATAAAAAGGCAAATTAAAGTAATTAATTATATTAAAAACTGATAATTATACAGACACGCTAGCACAATGGATATGACGTAGTACGAAGAGAGAGCGCCTAAGTGAAGTTACATACAATTGTAAAACAACGGCGGTGCTATGCAATTTCTGGCAGGCGTTCATACTTCAACATCCTCCCCTGAACGCAAACTTCTTAGGCCCATTGCTTTGGAGAAGACTTCATGCTTTGGCCGATGGAGTCCCTTTGTGAAGATATCAGCAACCATGTCTTGAGTGCATCTATATTGAACAGACACTTGATTGGCAGCAACCTTTTCTCTTATGAAGTGGTAACGGACATCAATATGTTTACTGCGGTTGTGGTACATTGCATTACCTGAAAGACTGATTGCACTTTGATTATCACAATATACGGTTATAGAAGTGCCTATAAGTTTTGGCCAAAACTCTTCTTCTAATTGTTTCAGCCATAATGCCTCTTGTGTTGCTGAGGCCAATGACATATATTCAGCCTCGGTGCTGGAGAGAGCTATTGTTTGTTGTTTCTTTGAATTCCAACTTATGGCTGCACCCTGAAACAGAAAAATATATCCTGTGCAGGATCTTCTATCTTCAGCATCACTAGCCCAGTCTGCATCGCAGTATCCAAAGATATTTTCTTCATGACTTTTTTTATAAGTTAGTTTTAGATTTATTGTACCTTTTAGGTATCTTAAAACTCTTTTGACTGCTATCCAATGTTCCATACTAGGCTGATTATTATATCTACTTAATGTGTTAACAATATAAGTTATGTCAGGTCTAGTGCCTTGTGACAAATATAAAAGACAGCCAATTATTTCTTGATATGGTATGTCTTTTAAAATTTCTTCATCATTTTTAACTTTTTTAAATTTCTGGTTTGCATCACATGGTGTCCAGACTGGTTTGCTGTTAAACATTCCAAAACGTTTAAGTATCATTTCTATGTAGAGTGATTGATCTATAGAAACTTCATTTTCATTTTGAGTAATTTTAAAACCAATGCAATGTTTTGCTGGCCCTAAATCCTTCATGCTAAATCTCTGTTTTAGCTTTTCTTTAATTATTTCAGCTGTCTCTACATTATTGAAAAAATAGAGCAGATCGTCTACATATACCGTGATAAATAATATATCATTGTTATTTAAAATACGGTAGTATAAACATGGATCAATTTTGGATCTTGTCATTCCAATTTCTATTAGAGCAGTGTTTAACTTTTTATTCCACTGTCTACTCGCTTGTTTTAATCCATATATAGATTTGTTTAATCTGCATACTTTTTCCTCTTCTTCATATCCTGGAGGTGGGAGCATATATATTTCTTCCTCAATATCCCCTTGCAAAAATGCTGTAATAGCATCCATTTGCTGTATTTTCAGATTATATTTTGCTGATAAGCCAATTAAGTATCTTATTGAAGAATAACGGACGACAGGAGCATATACTTCTTGGTAATCAATACCTCTGACCTGCTTGTATCCTTTGATTACAAGTCGAGCTTTGTAGCGATTAATACATCCATTTTCATCTGTCTTTGTCTTATATACCCATTTGCAAGGGATAGCTGTTTTTCCTGAAGGTAAGTCGACAAGTGACCATGTATTATTCTTTAGTAGTGAATTATATTCTTCCAACATGGCTTGTTGCCATTTCTCAGCATTATCACTGTTTAAAGCTTCATTCATACTTTGAGGGTCTCTATTTAATAAGCTTACAGTAGACTCTCCATTCATGCACATAAATGATGTTGGGCTCGGACTTCTATCATACAACTCTTGTCTTCGTGTAGTTGGTCTCAACCGATTCATATCATATTCAGGCACAGAATTTATTGTCTCGTCTGGAATGTAAGTTTCATCATGAACATCTTCATATAGAGTGTCACTAGAAGTATCTGAGCTTTGTTGATCTACTAATAAAGTCTGTATTTCTGAAGTTTCATTTATGTCATTTTGTGTTTCAGGTTCTGAAATCACATTTTCTGTGTGTTCTTCATTTAAGGGTATGTATATTATGTTGTTTTCGTTTGATTTATTAAAATTTCCTTTTTTATTCATATTTATGTTATCTTCTTTTTCAGGTTCTATTTTATTTTCCTTTTCATCTTTTAATTTATTTTCTTTTTCAGGTAAACCATCAACTTTATTTCTTTCTATTGTAGCTTCAAGGAATACTACATCTCTACTTACAATTATTCTCTTTGTTAAAGGATCGATAAACCGGTAGCCTTTTGTGGAGTCACTGTATCCAACAAAAATCAACTCACGCGATTTGGCATCCAGTTTCCGTCGAAGTTCCTTTGGTATATGCACCATGGCCTTACATCCAAATATCCTCATATTACTCAAGTTAGGTTTCTCTCCACTCCATATCTCATGCGGCGTTTTGTCTGATAGAGCTTTTGTCGGCGAACGATTTACGATGTATGCTGCTGTGGCCACTGCTTCAGCCCATAGATTTTTCTGTAATTTTGCATTTAAAATCATACATTTAGCGCGTTCGACTAGCGTTCTATTCATTCTTTCACTCAGACCGTTCTGTTGTGGAGTATATGGACTTGATGTTTGGTGCAATATTCCATGTTTTTTTAAGTAAGTATCAAAATTTTTATTTATGTATTCTGTACCATTATCGCTTCTTAAAACTTTTATTTTTCTATTTAATTCATTTTCAGTTCTACTCTTAAATTCTTGAAATTTTTCAAATACTTCATTTTTGCTTTTAATAAAATATACATGTACTTTTCGGGACAAATCATCAATAAATGAAACAAAATACCTGGTACCTCCTATGGATATGTTCTGAAACGGTCCACACACATCAGTGTGAATTACTTCTAGCAACTCCTTTGCCCTGGATCCTTCGGTAGGAAATGGTAACCTGGTCTGTTTGCCCTCAAGACAAGTTATACAAACTCCTGTTTCCTTTGTCGGTGACAACTTAACACCTTCAGTACAGTTCGGTATTTTATTTAGATCGGTGAAGTTTAAATGCCCCATCCGCTGATGCCACAAATATACATCATCATTGGATTTAGCTATCATGGCTCGCATTTCTTTTTCCACTACTTTTAGCTTGTAGGTATCATTTTCAAGACTTGCTTTGGCAACTAATTGATCATTTTGATTATATATTTGGCAACCCAACTTATCAAAAAATACTTTACAACCACTTTGTATGATCTTGCTAACTGATAGTAAATTGGTTGACAATTCTGGTATATACAACACATTCCTCACTTGTATAGCTACAGTAGTGTTTTCATTGAGCATTAATTTTAATGAGATATTACCACAACACTCCACTTTTAATACCTTGTTATCGGCTATTCTTATGCTCGGTACAGGAGGAGTTCTTATATCAGTGAGCCAGTCCCGGTGCATGGTCATATGCATAGACGCTCCACTGTCTACATACCAGTTCACGGAGTCATGACATGGTGAAGCTGAAAAAGCTGCAACAAATCCAGTTTTATTATCAGTTTTATTCTTTTTGTGCCAACAATTTTTGCTTAAATGACCATATTTATTACAATGGAAACATCTAGGGCCTTTTGACCTCATTTTTTGCTGGTCATTCTTGATATTTTTTGAGTTTGTGTAAAGGGCGGTAGTGTCAAAATTTTTTATTTCTTGTAGTAATTTATTTTTTACTAAATCTGCACTAATCTTCACACCAGAACTTTCCATCCCCATTATCATGGGTTTATACATTTCAGGCAATCCAGCCAGCATTAATGTTCCCAACCACTCATCGTCTACATTGAAATTTATGTTCCTTAATTTATGTGCAGCGGTCATAATTTTATTCACATAATCCTCAACGGATAAACAGTTTTCTAAGTTAGTATTAATGAGGTCTCTTAACAGTCCGACTTTTCTAGTCAGGCCACTATCCTCAAAAGCCTTTGCCAAACAATCCCAAACCTCTTTTGCTGTTTGTGCTTCTTGTATGTGAATATATAATATCGGGTCCACCAACAAAATCAGTTTCGATTTCGCTTTGATGTCTTTTTTTACTGAGTCTGCGTCTTTAGCATCTGGAGTATTTTTTATAAATTCAAATAAATCTTCGTGTTGTAAATATGCAGTTACAGCAAAACTCCAGCTCGCCCAGTTTTCTCGGCCTGTAAGCCGTGCAATCGACATCATGGAACTATTATTGCTCATTTTTGCTGAAAAAGAATTCACTCGCGTAACGGTTCTTTTTTTTTACAAAAAGTGAGGTTATTTTCGTGACAATTACTTTTTACTTTTATCGTTTGAAAACTTCACTATTTAGCAAGATAACACTATTACGCGACAGGCATGGGACGGCCCATAACCTGATAAAATAAAAAGGCAAATTAAAGTAATTAATTATATTAAAAACTGATAATTATACAGACACGCTAGCACAATGGATATGACGTAGTACGAAGAGAGAGCGCCTAAGTGAAGTTACATACAATTGTAAAACAACGGCGGTGCTATGCAATTTCTGGCAGGCGTTCATACTTCAACAGTAAGGGTGGCATTATTGTCGCTGCTTATGAAGTAATGTTAGCAATAGACGAAGAACGTCTTGAATATGCTTCAAAATCGGGCAATTAAGGTCAGAGATAACTTGGTGAGAATTCGCAAACATTATATTACCATGGTAAATGAGGAAGAGAAAATAAAGTTTATGGAACATATCGAATCGAGTTTATCTGTACCAATATTATAAAGAGGAGAGATTTGATTGTTTGCATTGAATAGGCACCGAAACTACAAAACCGATTTCAATAAAACTTAGTACAAAGATAAAATAGACATTGGGGAAGGACACGGCTACTTTTTACCGCGGGAAATTACTCATACCCACGGAAAAATGTTAACGCATGCGGTATATTATAAGAGCTTTTATATCGCCGCGTACTGTATCTTGTCTCGAATATCCAGCCATTCATGTTCCAGAAGCGCACATTAAGGTCAAAGGTGACGAGATAGCTTCCGACCGTTTTTCGCGCGCGCCTCGCTCGAACGAAGCACGTGCGAGTTCTATATTTGAACCACATTTGAACGCTCTTTGTGACGCAAAACGGGGTAATGTTTGTCACGGAAACGGAACAAATGTACTGACTGGGATCCTTTGTTCATTTCTGCAGTCTGTAGCTCGATTTGTATTAAGCCGCCAAAGGCTAAATCAAATAAACAAATCACAAAGTTCGTGGAACGTACAATAATAAGGGATTTTGGAATCGATAACTCACTTTTATTAGCATGATCGGTAATCTTGGATTTGGTCTTTCAAATAAAGTTGAGACTTGCTAAATTAAAAACTTGACTAGGCTTAAAAAACTCGCAAATTCTACAAAGCCAAACTATTTTTAGAATAGACAAAATTTCAAAATGTCTACGCTAATTTAAAGAAAGTTATAAAAAAACACATCACTACATAGTATAAAACAAAGTCGCTTTTTCTGTCCCTTAAGGATAACCCACAATAACTATTATCCCGTGCGGAGTCGGGGCGGGTCGCTAATATAAGTATAAAACAAAGTCGCTTCCCGTTTGTCTGTCCCTATGTATGCTTAGATCTTTAAAACTACGCAACGGATTTTGATGCAGTATGTTAAATAGATACAGTGATCCAAGAGGAAGGGTCATATGTATAATACATGCATAATATAGTTAGGAATAACCAACAATAATCATTTTCCCGTGCGAAGTCGGGGCGGGTCGCTAGTTAGTTTGCTAAACGAGAAAAAAATACAATTTATGCAAGAGTACAATGTTGCCAAAATTCCATTTGGTGTTGACCTGACCTCAATACATTATAAGGGCATTACTCCTGACAGGGTAAACTTTATTATAACTATACTAGCGACCCGCCCCGGCTCCGCACGGGAAAATGGTTATTGTGGATTATCCTTAAGTATATTATGCATGTATTATAAACCTTCCTCTTGAATCACTCTATCTATTAAAAAAAACCGCATCAAAATCCGTTGTGTAGTTTTAAAGATATAAGCATACATAGGGACAGAGAAAGCGACTTAGTTTTATACTATGTTATGTAGTGATTATTTTGTCATAACAGTCCATTTTACTAATTAAAACGCTTCCTTGACACGTTTCCTTTATTGTAGAAACGACTAGTAACGCAGTTTTATTGGCATAATGGTTTAAATTACTCCCTAAAATTACACGTCAATAGCCAAGAGTCAGATCCAATGTAAATGGTCCAATAAGTTATCTATAGAAAGGCTAAATCGGTTTGGCCTATTTATAGATTGTTATGAATAGTTAATCATATTAATGGATGGATATTGAAGGAGACTTGGTTCTAACTTAGGTAATAATAAGCAGCGTTTTTCTAGGTAGACAAATAATAATGCGGTATTTAATAATAATACACTTTAGTATTATAATAAGAACAGCACCTAAATAAACATAATTGTTTATTGAATTTATACCGAATAGTTGTCCCTACAGAAGACTTACTTAGCGACATAATTCAAATAAATAGCAACTAGCTCCGTTACAATAAAGTGCAATATAGATCGCACGGCACTAAAGTACTTTCGCGTTAGCGTGGCAATAGCGAACATTGACAAGACCGGTACCAAAAAGTAATATTTTTAAACGATAATTATCGCTTTCCGTACTAACTGTTCTACTATTCATGTACTATTCATATGTACTATGTACTATTCATATCGTATACATTTACTAAGGAAAACGATATAATACGAGTACAGTGGTAGTAAATGTCAACGCTCGCTATTGCCACGCTAACGCGAAAGTACTATAGCTAAAAACACGAAGTAGCTGCCTCTCTTTCTATCACGTATCACGCCGATTCGCGCCTCTCTACTAACACGTTTAGTTCCCTATCTAACATGAACCTAAACTAACCTATCTAATCTATTCTAAACCCAGTTTAGCCTAGGGAAAACTAGTATGGCCTAAAATCTGCCAAAAACCCGGTAACAATACTATAATAAGGCAATTTTGGTTATTAAAAACACGCAAATACCATAAATTGTTTTAAAATTAACCCTTCGTTTATGAGTTTTAACTTTAAACATCGGAAACTTAGGTCTAACAAAGATTGGATTAAACAATTCTTAGTTGTTTTAAAATTAGAGCTTCTGTGCATAGGTGTTTGAAACTTTAGACATTTCATCCCATAAGTGTTTTAAAATTTAGGCCTTTCGCCCATAGGCATTACGACCTTAGATATTTAAACTTTAGAGATTGTAATACGTAACCGTAATAAAACAGTGTCAAGGATAAAACATATTTGTACTTTTTTTGCAGCAAAAGTATATTAAAATTATTCCGTAAATGATACAAATTATTTAAAAACTGATTAAAAATAACTTCAACAGAAAACATGAAGCCATGAAAGTCCGCCTACAAATGCTTACAATGCGCTCAAAAAAACGGAAGTGGTCGGAGACAATAGTGCCAAACAAAACAAAATAAATTCCGTTTAATTGTTCACTTCCGTTATTTTTCTCTGACAAAGAACATACATGGTTTGTCGAAGTAAAGTCGGCGCCACGTATGAGTCATCGGAACCAAAAGGTGCGAGTTTCGTTTATGTCATTATGTTGTATAGTATAGTATGTATAGTGCAGCATATCTTGATGACAGGACCGCGTTACGCGTGCTGGAATAATGAATAAATTTCATACATCGATGGCTTTTCTACGAACTGCGTATATAGTACATGTGCATTTAGAAATTGTAAATGAAAATAATACTATTTTTTTTAAAAAGACGTAAATATTGCCAAGGTTATTATTATGTTTATTTATCCTACTAACATTATAAACAAGAAAGTTTGTGAAAATGAATGTAAGGATGGCTGTTTGTTACTTTTTCACGCAAAAACGTTGATATTTTTGATGATACCCTGTATAACTTTAAAACTAAAATATTGTCTAAACTTAATTCTGTTTAGTTGTGTTAATGAGATATAATACTGTGGATATTTTTGACGATAACTTGTAGTATAACTTTAGATCTAAAATATTGTTCAAACTTAGTTCTGCTTTGTTGTGCTAAGTAGATTAAGTATTTCTTCTTTATCTTTAGAAAAGTGTCCATAAGGCATTCTTTGTTTAATCTTTTCTAATGCATGCTGTGGCTCCTACAGGTAGGGCAATTATGTTATTTATATAGTGTCTTCCTATACCAATTGTATTTTTTATTGTACTACCACAGGTTGTCCTAATAAATAAATAAATAAATAAATAAATAAATAAATAAATAAATAAATAAAAACTACTACATGGATTTTAATGAAATTTTACAATAATATACTACTACATTTAATCGTGGGAAAATCCCTCATTCCCACGGGAAAAACTGTAAAGCCGCGGGGCGAAAAGCTAGTCACTAATAATCTAACAATATTTTCGTTCAATAATAGGTACCTACATAATCTTTTCGTTAAATATCTGTTTTATAAACCGGTGAATCATTGCCATGTCTCTAGGTCAAAATCTTTGCATGATGTCACCAGTATATTATACAAACTATCAGAAATCCATGACATACTAGCTATAGTACTTTCGCGTTAGCTTGGCAATAGCGAACATTGACAAGACCGGTACCAAAAAGTAATATTTTTAAACGATAATTATCGCTTTCCGTACTAACTGTTCTACTATTCATGTACTATTCATATGTACTATGTACTATTCATATCGTATACATTTACTAAGGAAAACGATATAATACGAGTACAGTGGTAGTAAATGTCAACGCTCGCTATTGCCAAGCTAACGCGAAAGTACTGTAGACACGGCAACACTGTATTATTGTGCCTAATGTAATCTTATAAATACATTCAAATTCAGTTTTTTTTCCTGACATTACGAATACGTATATTGCGATCTTACGGAAGGCCGGCGTTGCTCTAAGATTGCGATACATATTTATTTTTCTGATATGCATCAACATCTACCACGCTGGTCCAGTGCGGGTTGGTCAACTTCACACGCAACTTTTGATTTTATTCGTAGAAGTTAGAGGGTTTCCATAAATTCCCATCACCTTAATTTCATTTGAGGTGCAGAATGTGCAAATTGCAAAATGTCCAGCGGGTGTAAAATGTCCAGGTCGCAAAAGGTCCAGGTTGCACTTTTGCAACCTGGACCTTTGTCCAGGGTAGGCTTGCGTCCCTCAATAGAGACATTATGATGAGTACTTCTAAAAGTAGGTTTTTATCTCGCTATCTAATAGGCAGGGTGTTTACGTTCTGCGGTAGGTCAAGGTTCGATACGGAAGTCAGTGATTTACCATCGACTTATCTACAATGTATCTATGTGCACTTCGAAACTACTTGATAGTTATTATTTAAGCTAATTCGAAGATCGAAGAAGACGAAGTAAACGTCTCGTGAGAA
The DNA here is from genome assembly GCA_948473455.1 of Teleiodes luculella. NCBI lineage: Eukaryota > Metazoa > Arthropoda > Insecta > Lepidoptera > Gelechiidae > Teleiodes > Teleiodes luculella. Next base: position 11,892,994 of record OX419600.1, read on the forward strand.
GTCTTATCTCCATCTAAGTCGAGAAACAATGCGAGAGAGGCTACAGGCCGATAATAAAATATAATTAATTAGTATAGGTACCATACTAATATTATAAATCTGAAAGTTTGTCTGTTACATTGCGTAAAAATTGCAGGGCATCGCGAAAAAGGAAAAAGGTTAGTTTTTACCACAAAAATCTTCGTTCTTTTCGGCCAATCAGGTGATTCAGCCTAACTAAGACATTGGTCCTGGCTAAGATCTACTGTTACATGCACGAGCCATGTCAGAAGCCTGGCGCTCAATAATACTGACACCAGGGTTTGTGAGGTAGGTTAACCTCTAAACCTACACGAAAAGCATGCAAACACAAAAATACCTAATTTCCAACGGAAAAATGAAAACGCGGGCGGAGCCGAGGGACGAAAAACTGTGAGCTGAAATAACTAATTATATTTCAGAATGTACACTTATGGAGGTTGCTTTGTGTCACTTCATTCCGTGCCAAGTCAGTCAGACAGAGAGTGAGACAGACAGACGACATTTTTTTTTATTGACCTATGCTTGTGTCAAAAATATATGACCAATCAAGCTTCACCGGACTTGCGGGGGAGTGGAAGACTCTACCCAAAAAAAAAAAAGTCACGTACAAACGCGTCTAGGGGCGGCTCGAGAGAGCCTCGGACATACGCGGCTACTCCATGTTTAGTACAGCTGGTGTAAGTCTTGATCACCATCAAATGGAGCACAACAAATCGTCGGAAATTGACTCAATGTAGAAAGTTAATTCGACCAACTATCACTGGGTCAGTGGTTCAAGTTTATTTGTTTCAGAGTAGGCTGTCCTTCTGTGAGGACAATAAGATGATAAAGCTGAGTTCAGATTACGCTTTAATATATTAAAATATTCTTATAGATCATACCACAACAATATCGCACACCGTACATTGTTACATTGTACTGTATGTAGGTAATATATATTACCATCGGCTTACTAGCAAAAACCTTCTTTGCTATACTATATAGCACAATAGTATAGCGTAGTCTGAAACCAGCTTAACAGTGACAAGAGCTATACGAGTAATGCTATTATAACATAACAGTTACCCAATAAGGTATGGTAAATAACCAAATGAATTCGAAGTTTTTCTTTTTCAATGCGAAAGTAACTATGTCTGTCTGTATGTTACGCTTTCACGCCAAAACCACTTAACCGATTTTAATGAAACTTGGTACAGAGATAGAATGAACCTTGGAAAAAGGAAAATACCTGGTTCCCACGGGAAAACTTTAAGCGTGGATAGAACCGCAGAGCGGAAAACTAGTCTGAGTAAAATATATTTGAGTGTTTTGAAACACTTTTGCATAAAATTATGACCATATCGTTTGAAGAACTTGGCGTATTTGTTTGTTGAGCAAATAACGACAACCTTGAACCCACCATACGAATGTGAGAGGAATCATTCTATACTATTTATTTTTCTTTTCATTAAATAACGTTATGCTGTATGAAACCAAACCGGTAAAAGAGTTGCTGGTGAAAAATAGATAAGTATAAGAATACTCATAATTATCAGCAGGCTATCAGTCAGTTGATTCCACAGGTGATTGCTACGGCTCACACCCTAGGTCAGTCGCTTTGTACGGTCTTACGACACTCAAACTTAAATGTTTGGTTGGATATTAATTAGAATGTACTTCATTGCACACTTGAAAATACAGTACAGTAAAATTCACAAAAAGGAAAGTATAGGCGGCCTTATTGCTGAGTAATTTCTATCAGACAACCTTAGCCTAGAGATTTTTTGATAAAAACCTCTTGGTGAATGGGAACTTGCGTGGTGCCCCCGTGATGACAAGTCGTCAATCAAATGCATGGCGCGGAAGCATGCACTGTATAATTTTAGTTCATTTATACTCGCCACATACCATATGGACTTTGCACACAATATTAACTATGAACATTTTATATACAGAAGCCAGCGCATACGGTTGGACATTCGCACTACGAAATTCACCCCTACTTTTACGGAATACGGGCGCTCTCAAAGTCAACAAGTCCAGCCGCATGTGCTGCCTACTGTACACAAATGCCAGCCATACTATGGAATCAGTTGGTCCGACAGGCTTAGAGAACATATTGATTTTCATATTGGCTGTATAGTGTATGTATGTATAGGTATGAGCGGTCTCAAAAAATATTTATATTTTCAGTTAACTTTAATTTTGCAGAATCATTATATTATTGTGCAGTTTTGACTATACTTGATATAGGTCGAACTGACTTCAGAAATAAATGTATGATGTGTGAGATATCCCACATATTTATTTATGAGAATTATGGGGAAAAAGTAGTAAAATTTGCAGAGATTTAAAAAATGTCTTCCTTGATATTTTCTAAAGAAACTTCATATTTAAAGAGTTGAAAGTTTTGGAAATATTGTGCAACTAAAAATCTATTTTTCCTTATAATCTAAAAACTATTATGAGTCGTGCAAGATTATAGGTTAGCATTTTTTTTGTCAACAAAAAATACTTATGTGGAAGAAAATTAATCATCTGCCATTATAAGCATGATTTAGTAGAGTATTCAAATTTATTATGTTAATTAATAATCTAAATGGTTCATTTCTGTTTAAAACACATCCAGAGGGCATGTGGATTTGATAAAATTAATAGTATTTAGATACAATGTATGGGCGTACAGTGAACTTTATCATTCTTATCACAATGGTTTTAAATTTGTTTGTTTTTTAATCTTTTTGTTTGCAATATTTGGTATGAGTATTTTATTTAGGAACTGTATTCTGTTATGTCAAGAGTAAGATCTCCCAGCATTCGACTTTTCATATCAAATTTAGGTATTAAAAAAATCTAAGTTGTATATCACATTTTATAATGAGGAGTGTTATTAAGATTACTTGAATGAACCTTCAAATAACTGGTTTGGTTCAATTGAATTGACTACAAACTGTAGTGCAATTTCTTAGGCATTAAGAAACACAACCTATTGTCTTGTTTTATTGTTAGAGTATAAATCAAAAAATTAAAATAAATATATAAATATTTGAATATACTAATAACTACAGATAAAAATTGTAAAAAAAAGTCACTTGTAAGTAAATATGAAAAAAATATATATTATTAAAAATGCTCATTAAAACTGCCAGTAAAGCAATTACAAATATTGATCTCTCATATAATCTTCTTAAAATTGGGAATAAAACATTATGTTTTATGCAAACATAAAATATCTAAGAATCTTCCATAAGATTTAATTATTATTTTAATAGCCTCTTATTTATATAAACATTATTAAATTATTAATAATAATAAACATAATAAAGATATTCTCCCTTACCTTCTACTCCAGCCTTGCCCTTAAGCGCAATGACTTTGCTGGCGGGATTCATGATAGCGGAGTCAGCGCTGATCGGTCTTCTAATTGGGTTGGTGGGGTCAGCCATGTCGATGATGACTACCTCAGCGGTGTCCCCGACCTTCTCGCGGACGCAGATAAATTTGTCCGACTCCATCGTGAGTGTGTTGAACGATATGGACGCTGGGTTGATGCCCACATTTGTAAGCTAAAAACAATTGTAGGTTTAGTATGCAATAAGGAAGTGTCCTAAAAAAGTCTAATTAGTCCGTCAGTTAGGTTACTAAAAAATAATGTATACCTACAAAATTTTTTTTGTCTGGCAATCGAAATATGCCAACGATACAGCACTTTGAAATTTCCAGACGTCATAACACTCTTCTCCTACATTTTGATGCGATATATCTTCATTAAATTGAAAAAAATAATTATATAGGTGTTCAATATTTTTCAATAATCTCACTGATGGACTAATTAGAATTGATTTATTTTTTCCAAGACACTTCCCTAATGATAATACTTTTGGATGCTTTGAAAGTTTGAAATTGTTTATCTTTGTAATAATAATGTAAAATCAAGCATTTCATTGATCAAATAATGTATTACGCTTTTCATGTTGTACTGTGCCTATCCCTATGACTGTCTTTGAAGTTTGTCAAACAAATGGGGTTTAGTTGTTACTTATAGTATTTTCATTCATAAATTAATTAAATGACAGTAATAGAATGTATATTTTGTTCTGTCTTAACTATTGAACATGAAAAATATTTATAAAAAAAATGGATACATACATAAGTATCTCATTATTAAAATAAAATTACTTAGTTACAATCTAAAGAGAAAGATAATAGGTAAACAGACAATACATCAACATTTAAAAAAGGTCTCTATCTTATAGCAAATAGAGTGTTATCCATTTTGTTCTTGACCATACACAATATGATATAATATCTATAACTTGTCTGTAGTGTTTATCAGTCATATGAAAAGTGGGTGTATACATGAATAGAAAAAAATTGGCAAGCACTATCCTAACTCAGATATTTGAAAACAACAAAGAAAACATGTCTAGTGTTGTTTTGCTATAAATGTTTATTCTATTTTAATGAGTTTCCCAAAACAAAATTTCATTGCACAAGAACTTGCTTTTATTTGACTTTTATTTGAACAATTTTTGTATAGGGAAACATACTTTCGTGCTTAATGTGTATGTATTTTAATTCTAAACATAGTTTTTTTCTACAACTTGTTTTATAATACTATAAATAAACTATTAATTCAAGTTTTTGAATAACTTTTGCTTTTAAAGGTTAACTTGTAGGTGGATTCAGCTTATCTATATATATTGTAAGCACCTAAGCTAGAAAGAAAGCTTGTAGAGTAATGGGCATGGTTCTTATTGGATTATTTTAGTTCTACTTAGTAACCTATTGGTATTTCCTGAATGCAGGTAGTGGTAGGTAATAAAGCTGTAGAGAAATGATGACCTATGCCCCCCCTCCAAGGAATATCATGACAGGAAGTGGTAATTTGTCACCATATTACAATGATAGTTATAGTGCCAGTGACCCTAATAGTGGTAGTATCGTATAATGCAGAGCGGGCAGACCATATGATCCAGACAGAATTGGAACAAATCAATACCGGCTCCTATACGTAGGCGAAAGGGGGGTGGATATGTCAAGCACGGAATTGCGCAATGACACTCCTACCTACCCTCACCCCGTCACCCAAAATGGCCAGGAAACGGCTGCAAGCCACCTTTCACACCACCAGATCGTCGGCAGATTAATAGCTTCCCAACCAAACGCTATCGGCAAACTAATAAAATGGGCGTACTCACTTGTAAATGCTCCTGAAAGCGTATAGGCAGTAATTGCGCCATGGCTGCGGGTCTTCTCGCACTAACTAAACCGAATCGAATAAAAAGCGACCCTCAAAAATCGCTAACTCTGAAACAATACAAATTCAATTCACTGCTGTCTCATCGGAAAACACTTTTGACAATCAACATGGCGTTCATTCATGTTCGCGAGAAAATTGACAAGGACCAAAACACTGATATAGGAATTTGTTGGGAATGGCTGGATTTACTCACAATATCGGTTTAGATTCTACATGAAGGAAAAATTACGGGTTAATATTTTTTCTACGTGGAGAAAATTACGAATAATCCACCACCACACAACTGCCACATATACAAATGAGTGAAACAGCAAATATGATTAGAAAGAAAGAAAAGATAAAATTGCTATTATAAAAAAAAATATTACTTTATTCATTTGTGGCAACACTTTAAAACCTACTGTAAATAATAAAAAGCTCAATTTTTATTGGCTTACTAAACCAAGCTCAATTTTAATTGGTTTAGGAAAATATTGCCATTTTTGAAAAATCGCATCTTGTTTTGATATTTTTAATGTATCCGAATTTGTTTGCTCAAATAACTCGCAGCCAGGTCACCAAATCCATAGACGACATTTTCTGAACGTAATCTAAACTGTCAAATTGCAAGCGAAAAATTGAATGTTTTTGTATCAAAATTGGTGAATGATTTGCATTTATTACCCTTTGTTTCTTGTAATAAAACAAACTAACAGCAAAGATGGTAAGTTTCCCTATCACCAGAGTGTAATAACATTAAATTGCTTTACTCATAGTTGTACAATTACCACTATTTTTTCAGTTTCAGTTTGGCTTCAATATGTTTCACGAGATTGCAAGGCCTTTCAACATGACCTACAGATGTTTTTCAGTCTCCATGCTACCAGGAAATGAGAGACAAGATGTAGAAAGAGGAGGGAAAAGTAAGGAACCTGAAATCTTTCTCCTAAGTTGGATTTTTTCATCATATAAAAGCCATTGTCTTTGTGCTTATGATATGAACTTTTGTTTCAGTAATAATGCCTCCATCCGCCTTAGAACAGCTCACACGACTGAATATAGAGTACCCAATGATCTTTAAGCTTACAAATAAAAAAACAAAAAGAATCACACATTGTGGTGTATTGGAATTTGTAGCAGACGAAGGGAAAGTGTATCTACCTCATTGGGTAAGACAAGTTAATTTTCAATATATTTAAAAGTGGCATAATGACTAGGGTTGCTGCTTGAAAGAGGTGATACAATCATAACAAATTTCTAAATAAAAATCAATAAAAAAAATTGCTAAGCCGCAATGAGGTATCAATAACAATTAATTATAAATTAATATGTAAAGAAAGAAATCATATAATACTTATGTAACTAAAATGGATGGGTGTCCCTTAAATTACATAACATCATCATCATATTATCCTGTAGTCCCTAATTAGGGACATAGGGCTCTCTCTCGATATATACTCCTCTAACATGACTGATTGTGCGCTGCAACCTCTAACTCCGGCCAGCTCATGCCATGGGATATCATAACATAAATAACCCTATTATAAAAATCCATAACAGACTTGCCATAACTTTAAATAGTATAACAAATAGAATCCATAATTTAAAAATACATACCATTATTTACCATAATTATTAAAATCCCTAATGGTATAATCTTTAATTTAATATATTATATACCTATTAACTTTAAATATTATAAAGATACATAATTATAATATAATTTTCTAAAGTTTTATCAGGCATTCGTAAAATAATTATAAGTAATAAATAAGTATTTGCATTTATAATATTAGTGATGATGATATTAAATATGTTTGCAAATTTTTTAATTTTTTATTGTTATACATACTACTCGACCAATACAATTAGACACATGACAGGTATGCGGTTTGTACAATATTTGCCCTTATTCCCAGCACTAATCCCTGTGACCGGCCGTGATGCCATGTTTGAAATGTGTCTAATTGTTTTGGTCGCGTAGTACTAACAGTATTCATAATAAAAATAGGGCTTTTAAATATACATATTTAAAAATTATGAATTTTAATTGTTGTGTTAAATGGATACAATAATTTTAAAGTGCATTAAGAATTCTGTAGATTGTAATTAATAAATTTGAAACTGATAAATTATTTACTTGTCATGTCAGTATTGTAAAATATTGTAATGTTGAAATCTGTGGTTGAAATTCTATTGTATATTCGAATTAATTGCAGATGATGACCAACTTAGTGTTAGAAGAAGGATTGCTGATACAGATTGAGAGTGTGTCACTACCGGTCGCCACTTTCTCAAAGTTCCAACCACTCACTGAAGACTTCTTAGACATTTCCAATCCTAAAGCAGGTTTGCATTTTCTTATGACAAAATAATCATTCAAAAATCTACTCTGTTGGTGATTATAATAAATAAAATAAAAATACAGTAAAAATAGGTTCAGTAAGTAGAAGATCCCTTAATGATGCTTTGTCTGCAAATTAAAATAAAAAAGAATATTATGCTTCTTATGACAAAAAAGGAAACAAGAAAAAAATATTTCTTTTGTTATGTCACTCTGTTGGTGATCTTTATAATATAAATAAAATAAAAATACAGTAAAAATAGCTTGAAGTTACCTTGATGATGATTTGTCTGTAAATGAAAACAAAAAAAATGCTTCATTGTACAGATGTATGCCTTGACATATGTAATTGTACAGACAGATATATACGAGTATTATTGAAAGTTTCATTAAAATCCACTCAGTACTTTTTGTGTTTTTGCTCACTCACTTTCATGTTTATAATATTCGTATGTATGCAAGCAAGCAGTATTATTGTTAGATAAGCATATTAACCAGAAATTGCCGCCACAGATTTTTTTGGCAACAATGTACTCTACATTTAGTAGTGAATTTTGTATAGAAAAATATGGTGAGGGATTTCAATTTTTAGGTACAACCCCTGGAATATGTAACTTAATGTTATAATGTTGTTACAGTGTTAGAGAACTGCCTCAGAAACTTCTCATGCCTCACTACGGGAGACGTGATCGCTATCAAGTACAACTCTAAGGTGTACGAGCTGTGTGTATTAGAGACTAAACCAGGGAATGCTGTCATCATCATTGAATGTGACATGAATGTAAGTAAAGCCCGACCAAAGAAATAAGAAACCTCGCCATATTGCGGTATTTCAATGGAACTAATTTTATAAGGGAAATTGTTGCCATAGTCGTAAAAATTTACACGTGGCGCCCCCCGAGCAGGTTTCTTGTTTCTTCGGTCAGGCTTTAAAAGTTTATTTTTTTATTCACTTTATTATTTATTGCACACAAACATTTTACAAAACAGGTATTAAAAAAGGTAGACACCACAGGCACAGCTTATCTCTCACAAAATCAGGGAATGCTGTTATCAACAGTGAATGTGACATGAATGTAAGTTATGTGAAATTTGAATGTTACACAGTTGTTTTTAGATAACTGAAGAAAAGACCCTGTCTACAATAGCCTACCGTTTGTCGTTGCGCTCGTATTAAAACAAAATGCACTCTAAGACCGCGCCGCGAGAGTCCGTATTACCATATACTAAATAATAGCGTCGTCGCAAACACGCGCGTCTTTTCTACTAACTGGCCCAATATATGGCCCCCCGGCGTAGGTACATTCTGGATCTCTGGCGCGGAGTGCGCCGGGCCTGCCCATAGTGTGACTTGGGAGACTCAAAATATGCCCCCCATTTAGGTGGAGTTCGCCCCCCCAGTGGGTTACAAGGAGGAGGAGCGCGTGCCCCGCAGCCCGCGCGCCGAGGGGGGCGGCATGGAGCAGGACCCCGCCGAGCTGATGCCGGAGGCCGAGGGCTTCGTGGCCTTCAAGGGCGAGGGCAACCGCCTCGACGGCAAGAAGAAGAAACTCACCAGCGAGAGCGACGCGGAGCCACAGGCGGCCTCCTCCAAACAGGTAAAATAAATAAAATATGTTTTATTGCTTTAAAATTCTAAAATCACAACCTCCAAAATTACATCCTGCAAAATTTTACTTCTCGTTCGTGTGTATGTCGAGTCTCTACACTGACACTGGCAAAATACGTCTCACCGACGTGAAGCCATAAAAAAAAAAAAAAAAAAAAAACAATATTTTTCTTAATAATAACATAGATTGGAGCCTCCAGGTAAGCCAAGTAGGCCTGTGTTTGGAGGCACCGCTCTTCGTCAAACTATGTGTCAATAACACAGAATTCAGAGTGCAGGCGTGCAGTTCAATCAGCCCTATGATTACAAGCATTTTAGAATCTACAACAACGAGGAGGTATGATGTATAAAAATTGCTAGGTGAACTGCACGTCAACAGGTAAGTACAGAAGTATAAGTATTGACGGCCTCGTAGCCTAGTTGGTAGTACGTCTGCTTACGAAACAAGGTAGCGGGTTCGAATCCCGCCCAGGGCAAACATTCGTGTGATGAGCAGTGTGCACTTGTGTTTGCCTTGTGTCTGGATGTTGTATATTTATATATGTATGTATTTCAGCTATCTGACACCCATAGTACAGGCTCTGCCTAGTTTGGGGTCAGATGGTCGTGTGTGAGATGTCCTACATATTTATTATTTTATTAATATTAGTTAACAGGTTATTTATGTCCCCGAGGGGAGGATAAACCTTAGTAACCACGTTGGCCTAGTACAGTTTGTTCAACTTCACACATACATATACATACATATCAGCCTGTAGAAGTCCACTGCTGGACATAGGCGTCCCCAAGTGTGCGCCTCAATACACTTTTTTTTTTAATTGACCTATGCTCGAGTCGAAAAAGTACGACGGATCAAGTTTCACCGGACTTGCGGGGGAGCGGAAGACTCTACCCCAAAAAAAGTCATATACCAACGCGTCTAGGGGCGGCTCAAGGGAGCCTCGGACCACGGCCTAGCGCGTTGATATTGAAAAACATCGTGAAGGAGCCACATTACACGATACTCCGCTGCTCTCATCCAGCCACCGCCAGCCACCTATTCAGGTCGTAGGTCCATCTTGCAGGGGGGCGTCCTAGCTACGTTTGCCAAGATGTGGTCTCCCTTAGAGTATAAATAGAAAAAAATCTGGGAGGGATAGAGTACGCCTATCGAGTATGAAGCGTAAGCACGGATATGAACAGTCTGAATATCTTTAGCGCGTTAGTTTAGTATCAATTGGTTATCGGAGCTGATTATTTTTCCCCGTGAAAATAAGTAATTTAATAGGAGAACATTTTGAAATGTGCAGTGAAAGGTTGCTAACATGACTCGAGGAACAAATAAAAAAAGAAAATTGTTATTGATTTCACCGCCCATACAAAATCTGCCAAAATTTGCTTATACTTGACATAAAGGCAGCGGAGCAATGCGCGTGCTCTATGTATATTTATTCTCTAAGTGGTCTCCATTCGATAACCTTTCAACTTCACACACCACCCTTTAATTTCATCGCAGGTGTGTACTGGTTTTTCACGATGTTTTCCCTTCACCGTAAGAGCGAGCGTCAAATACAGAAACCAGCACGTTCGGCTGGACACTCGCACTACGAAAGTCACCCGTACCTGTACGGAATACTGGCGCTCTCAAGGTCATAGTGTCCAGCCACATGTGCTGGTTACTTTACATCTCTCTTCTCTTCTACGAATTCGAAAATCGAAAACACACTGGTACGTGCCGAGGCTTGACCCGCCCCTCTAATGGAGGGGATAAGGGTTGCCTGGTAGAAATTGCTACCTTAGCAATAAAGCCGCCTTTTGTACACCTGTCTTGCTTTAATTATGTTTGTTGTATTTTGTGTGCAATAAAGTATAATAATAAAATAATAATAAACTTTATTGACACCAAGAAAAACATTACAGAGAAAAATATAACAAATTAAATACAAGAAGTCAACAGGCGGCCTTATTGCTACGGTAGCAATCTCTTCCAGGCAACCTTAAGTATATTCTATTCTATTTTATGGAGGACAAAAATCCTAACCACTTCTTCATGGACGCTCTTGCCAACATTGTTATAAATTGATGTGTTGTTGGACAGCCATACGTGCGCGGCATCCCGGACTACTCGTGGCAGCTGGGCACTCTGCGCTTCATGCGCAACGCGCGGCCGCCCAGCGCTGGGCAGAGCGCGCCCACGCAAGAGCCCTTCCAACCCTTCAAGGGCGAGGGGTTCACACTACGCACCGCCAAGTCCAAAAACTAGCACCAACCCCCTTTTAGTCTGTAGATTTTGTACTATCCTGTCTGAACAGAAAAATAAAGTAATCCGATGCTGTTTTCACTGTGTTTTTATGTAGTTTTGGCCACGGATATGTTCCTAACTTCTTACATTCAATATGGTAGAGAAGACACGAGAAGGTATTTTTTTTATTTTATTTTTCTGATCAGTCTCTCCGAGTTAAAAGTCAGTTTCCACTCAAGAAATAAAAATATAATGCATTTTTCATAATCAGTGAGCACCAATTCAATCCTTGACAAAACAGTAAAAAAGGTAGTAAAATTCGACAGGCGATTCTAATCATAAGATAGGTGTGAGGAGGATAGCATAAGTGGTACTCTCCTTTCTTCACAACTTTTCTGCCGGGTTGTGGAAATAATTCAATGAGGACAGGGTTTAATTAAATATTAAATCCATGGGATTTACTGATTGACCCCTTGTTGTATTGCCATTAATTTATTGGCTTTTCCTCCTCATATAGCTCCAATGAGTGCAGATGTTTATTTTTTGAAAATATTTTTGAAGAATGTTGATTTGAAATGTATGAGCAATACACTAACTATCCAAATAAACATTATTGTATTGTATTTGTAAACTACTGGTATGTCGTTTTAGTTTATATGGTACCTATACTCTTTCATGGAGGTAAAAATTAATGGGTATTCTATACTAATATCTGCAACACCATATTTTACAATTTTGATAAAAAAATTGTTCAAAAACTACAACCCGACTACTGAGAAATCACCCTCTAAAAGTATGAAAATAAAGCCCAACCAGAAATATAAAAAACCTCGCCATATTGCGGCATTTCAAAGGAACTGGATTTTATAATGGAAATTGCTGCCATAAACATATACACGTGGCGCCCCCAGAGCAGGTTTTTTATTTCTTTGGTCAGGCTTTATTTAGGATTTTATTTTTGATGGAATGCTCTGAAAGTCAGAAAAATATTGTGTTTGAACATATTATGATAATTTCTAAATCCAATAGTCGTCATAGCACTGCAAATATTCAGACACATCTATGTGAAGATGTACTAACTTTTGAAAACCTGCATTTAAAATGTGCTCATAAATTTACTAAATCACAAGTTTAAAATTTAGTTGCAGAAATCACAGTTTGAGATACATTTGGATGTTAAAATGTAATATATTTATACAAAAAGACCTATTTAATTTAATACAAATATTTTTAAGTTCTTTGTTATTTTATAATTTAAAGATAAATAAAAGCATACAATGGTATAAAAGAATATACTTTATTAATGAACCTATACAATTTTACAAAGTTAACTAATTATTAGTGCTATTTGAAATAATTAGAAAATTTAACAAATATTTTTTATGATACTATGGAACCACATTATGCAATATACCCATCCATATTACTGATAACTGACAATATGTTATCAAGTGGAGTTATGAAGTGAGTCATAACATTATGCTATATTTAGGTTTCTATCACTATGTTAATTGAAGGTAAATGGATATAATAATATACTGCTTGCATTGACTGGTCACTGATAAAGAACTTCAAATTTTATCAAGCAGGCTAGTGGTAATGTTACACATTATTAATTACATACATGAATCATCTTCACAAAAGTATAAAAAAAAATGTTGGGATCACACTGGAATGTGATCATCACAAAAAAATATTAAATTACATCTTCATTTTATATATTGCTTTTAGGTTATGCTTATTTTACTTATCATTAAAATTATGATACCTAAACATACACTATGTAATATCTAATCTTATCCAATACATCTGATATTTGCAAATAAGTAACATTTGCAAAGAAAGGTTATTTGTTGGCATGTACTGTACAGATTAACAGAGCAGTCATGTTTTTGTTTATAAATTGTGTTTAATGAATAATTTTATTTAGATTGGATAAATAATATGACAAAATGCAAGAATAATATTTGTTGTTTGGATAGCATTAAGAAGGTAGCTTTTATGTCCAGTACTTAAATTTAGTTATCATATTATTGGAGTCTTCCTAAAATCATAGAATTTATTGTTTCAAATCAGTTCACTGGTTACAGTATAATAAGTTATTATTTACAATTAAATAACAATGGTGAATTATAAAGAGGCAGTGCAATTACTTTAAGTAGTAGAACATTCTCAAATCAGACTATTGAATAATAATAATTGTCTCAAATTAAAATCTCAATACATTTATTTATACAAAATAACTTAGAAAATACTGATTCTTAAGCTAAGATTTAAGACTTTTCTAATATTCTTTCTTACCATTTTGTTCATAATAAATTAAATTTGATTATCAAACAAACAACAAAGATTTGTGAGTAGAATTATTTAATGCAAATTCTTCCATTCTGCTTAGCAGTTTGTTAGTGAAGATTAATAAACTTGCTTGTTTGAACTGCTTATGGAAGAGACAGCCTTGCTTAGTGCTCGCTACACTAATTATTTACTAATAATCACATCAGTCAGTAAAATAATGGAAAGTTTAGCTTCTTAGCTTATAAATTCAAGTAGCTTTCGACTGCCAGCTCAGAACCGCTTCAAGAACTCTTCGGAGCAGATCCTGGCGCGCGCGTTCACTGCGAGCTTCATTTCACTGATCTCCTTATCGATTTCCTCCATGAAATATATGACAAAGTCTACGAGTTTGTGTTTGTACATCTGCTCGGTGTGGAAATTGGTGATCAGGAAGCTGATGTGGTACCCGTCCACTGGTTTCCTCCGCAGGACTATGAAGTTCTCGGCTCGCATCATCATGAACCGCATGAATTTCTTACAGAGTATCTTCTCGATCTCGTCGGCTTGTTTGATCATAATACTCACCCTTATTGAGTTTATCGATGACTCAATCAGCACTTTCTCATTAGCATTACGCGATATTACTACTGGATTCAGCAGAAGTTCTTTGCTTGTTCTAACCTCCACCTCCGGTTTGTTGTACCTCTCCACTACCTGTGATGAAAAATGTTCTAAGCACATCGCCGCCGTTAACGTGTGGCGCACAGCTGTTAGATATGGTTTTAGCGTAGCCGACATTTTCACTGTTTTTCTAGGAAATAAAACTGAAGCAAAACCACAGCCACCACACCTAATTTATTTTGACAATGACAGACGACCGACATTTCCTACATGACGAAAACTTCTCAAATGTTTTGTCACTTTTACTCTATATCTATAAATGCTTTGAGCAAAAGAGAAAACAATACTTACGTACGCCGGAGCGCCCCCGGTGTGTTTTGACATTTCAAATTCTGTTCGGATACACATAAGTATTTTGACAACCTGGGGCCCGTTTCACGAAGCTACAAGTTACAATTCCTTGTAAAATTAAATAGCAACACTGACCAAAAGCGGCAACATTTGTAGTTACAAGTGTTTCTCAACGCAACTTTTTAACAATTGTAATTTTTTGCCTACAAGTACAAATTTACAATCCATAGACTTTTTTTTTGTTTTTATTGTAAAATTTCGTTAAATCGAACAAGTGTTTCACAAAATAACTCAAACTTATTAACTTTTTATCTGTAAAATTTTCTACAAGTCTACCTAACTCTGAAGCTAGGTAGACTTGTAAAGTTTAATAACATTCAAACTCAAAAGTAGCTGAAGCATATTCTGCTTAGTAGTATTTTGTGAATTTAAGTTTAATAAAAGTTATTTATGTATTATAATATGTTTTGTAGGTATAGTCAGCAACATACACTAGAGGAATTATGATTTTAATTTATGTAAGGATTTGATTACTATTACAGATCAAGTTAATTGTTTTTACCCACTGATAGAAAACTATCTAATTACCCAGGATATTATATTTAAGTAGTCCGGAAATTCAGTTACAATTACAATACTATGACCAAAATGTTTCAATAGTAAAACAGAGCAGTTTAGTAGCTATTGACAGTTAAAAGTTAAGTTCAACCTTTTATCGGTATGTACACAATAAGAACATAGAAACAAAAGCATGTACCTGGTTACCATGGAGGACTCTGTCATATTTTGCCAAAAGACGTCGCGGGTATTAGATAAATCTTTCCCGGCTGGTACAAGCCTTATTGCTAGGGCTATAGTTATTATGAACTTCAGTTCAAGTGGCATTTTTATCTTGTTTGGTTAATGTTGGAGAAAAAGCCACGAAAAGCACATCTCTATAAAAAAATTCTTTTAGTAGAAGAATTATATGCTCCTTCCTTTCCATCCTTGTGCCTTGCAAAATTCCAAAGTTTTCGAAGTGATTTGTTTTTAATATAGTAGCTAGCATATAGTTGCTTTTCATTTAATTGCTAGTAGTATAATTGTTACCAAACAAACCATAGTATGTACCAAAGGCTCGCTAGTTTGGCATTTACATGAGTGAATGATTTAACGAATATTTTGTGTTATGTTATTTTATTTTTTAGGAACTACACTTGTAAAATCGAGAATTCGTTCCTTGTAATCTGACTCTATAGTCATTTGACTATAGTGATTTTCCAAAACGATGTTTGTGAAACACTTGTACTTGTAAATTATTAAATTTTTGAACTTGTACTTGTAGAATTGTAACTTGTTACTTGTTGCTTTGTGAAACGGGCTCCGCGGGCGGACGGACGGAAAGCAAATGAGTGAATGAGTGAGAGTGTGGAAGTAGCTTTATTTATATTTTTTTACAATGGCAATGAAATGAAAATGAAATACTGACAAAGACAAAAATGGCGGACGTATTGTAAAGTGACGCAAGCGTAACGTTTTACGGCATGCGTTTTATTAATATTTCTATGGTTCAAGTGGTGTTAGATCAATTTCAAACGATAATAGTGAACACATGACCAATTAGAGAGATAGTCGTTACAATTTTCGAGCGATGGCGCGAGAGTTTGACCACCTTTTCAAACTGCTGATTATCGGTGATAGTGGTGAGTGGGCGAGGCCTATGTTGAATGTTGCGACTGGTACCTACATAACGAGTTTCCAAGCTGTTGCTCACCGTGGTGTTGTTGATGGAATGTTGCAGGTGTCGGCAAGAGCTGCTTGTTGTTGCGATTCGCGGACAACACATTCTCCGGTAGTTATATCACGACGATAGGTGTAGACTTCAAAATAAGGACTTTAGAGATAAATGGTGAGCGAGTGAAGCTGCAGATATGGGATACGGCGGGACAGGAGCGCTTCCGGACCATCACCAGCACGTACTATCGGGGGACCCACGGGGTCATCGTTGTGTACGATGTCACCAACGGGGAGTCTTTTGCTAACGTGAAACGGTGGCTGCACGAGATTGAACAGAACTGTGATGTCGTCAATAAGGTTCTAGGTGAGCATTTCAAACCTTCGTTCATTTAAAAATTACCTTAACATGCCCTTTAGATGAAGACACAACTAACTTTTTTGTAACAGATTGTAGCTAGCTGTGTACCTACTGCATTAGAAATAACTAATAATGACGATCTAGAGATCTAGCTCCCTCTTCCAAATCTTCAAACAATCAGTTGCTTATTTAGATAAGTATGTTTTAGATTATCCATTCATATCCTGTATATCTACAAATTATATATTCATAGTAAAGATCATGTTATTTTCATATTTGTTTTAAAAATATTATCTAAATCAGCGTTTCTTAACCTTTTTGAGTCTGCGGACCCCTAAAAAATCAAGCTTAATTTCAAGGACCCCCCTAATAACAAAATAGCAGGGTTGAAAATTATCAAGATAATTATTTTAATTTTCCATGGGTTAATAATTTATGCTTATAAATAAAAGTAAGTATGTAAAAACAAAGGAGTGGACGTCTTTCGGCTGAAATGATGATGATGATGATGTAAAAACACTTTATTGCACACAAAAGAAAACAATAACAATATCAACACAAGTAAATAGAGTGCGCAAAGGCAGCCTTATCACTTGTAGCAATCTCTACCAGGCAACCCTAGGGTAAAGGATACACAAAAGAAAGAGACTGTAGTAGTGCAGTGCTCTGTCTGCAGTGACATTAGAGCCATAGTAGTTCTGTCAATATGTCGCGTTTGACAGCTTCTCAAGCTTGTCGCTACTTACTTAGTAGGCCTACAGGGTTTTATGTATTTAATTTTATTTTTGTTTGTATTGTTGCAACTCCTGTACTGTATAAGGTTGTTCGGTAAAAATTGCTTCCTTGCTAGCAATTTTAAATTCACAACCTTACTTTTCATAATGTGGTAATGATGTTAGTGTAATTAATTAGTATTATGCAACAGTTTCTTTTTGGAGCAAATGTAAGTAGATTTGAATGATAAACCTAAAACCTAGTTGCCAATCAGAGTGTCTTATATAATTTACTCTTGTTCAACTTACTGTGGTGAAACTTAAATTGCATTTTATTGATTAATACTATAGACACAAATTTTATGTTATTTGCAACATTTATTTTATTTTTACTAACTATTATCAAGGAAAGCCCTTATACGGCTATAAATGACAAGTTTACAAGCATTATTTATTAAACAAAATGTAACTAATGATGATTACTAAACAATATTGTATCTTATGAATATGATTTATTTATCATCTTCCCATTACACAGAGTGATAAAACTTGAGGAAGCTTAGCTGTACAAAACCAATAAAGTACATTTATATAATAATAATAATAATAATAATAATAATAATAAAGCCTTTTTATTTCTGTTAACAAAGTTTTGCATTCTATTTACATTTCAATATTGGCTACTAACAGATCCCTTACGGGTAAAGGCCTCCTCCATACTCGTCCATTGGTCGCGGTCTTTGGCTACCTTGTTCCATTCCTTTCCTGCAATTTCCTTGATGTCATCTGTCCACCTTTTCTTCGGTTTTCCTACTCTTCTTTTTCCTACAGGTCCCTTCCATGTTGTTGTCCTCAGTGTCCATCTTTTGTCCTTAAGTCGTGCTACATGTCCAGCCCATTTCCATTTGGATTTTAAAGCGAAATTCAATGCGTCAATTACTTGAGTCCTTTCCTTTATCTACGAATAAAGTACATTTAAACAACTGTAAATGAAACAAATAAGATTTAACAATAAAATTAACTTATTTAACTAAATAATTTAACGTTTGGGTATTTTCTAAATTGTTTTAAAAGGATTGACATGGTTTTATTTATTGTAGTTTTCATGGTGTACTTTAATTCCTCTTATTTTAAATTATTTCTTCAACCAGTATTTTTTTTCAAATTCAATCAAAACTTTAGTTTGTAAATTGTTACAAGTTGATTGATTAATCAATTATTAGGATTATTCCAATGATGATCTAATTAAATTGTGCCTTCTTACAGTTGGTAACAAAAATGACTGTCCGTCGCGGAAGGTGGTGGTCACAGAAGATGCCCAGCGGTTTGCCAATCAGATGAACATCCCACTGTTTGAAACCAGCGCAAAAGAAAATATCAATGTTGAGGAGATGTTTTTAACTATCACAAAAATGGTAATAATATTTTATTTATGCTGATTTAGCCACCCTAAGTTGATTATGGCGTTATTGCCACTTGCCCTAATCTTATCCAGTAGATTGCCAACCTTGAGCTTGCTTTTGTGACACTAGCTTATGGTTTTGTGCGAGTGTCAAAAAGCTCATCGACATTACACAGTGCATTATCTATATTGTTTGATGATATGTTTCTTAACCAGTAATCAAATACTAAATTCAGTAGAGAAAACTGCAAAACTAAAATTATAGCTTCTTGTCCAGCAATACAATACAGATGAAGATAAATTAGGATTTCTTAGTTTAAAATTATTTAAGATGTTGAAATATTTAATTCATTACATGTAGATAAAATTCTGATCTGGATTCTAATCCAGTCAGTAATGTTTGTCATAATAATAAATAATAGGCTAAAGCGGGCAAGTGGTTAGTGAATGTCATGAAAGTAATCAATCACATTTTGCATAACATTCATAATATACAAAATTAAATAATTCATAATTATATGACACTGGAAGTAGGTATCCGGAAAAACTGACTGCGTCACGCCGTTATCACAAATGAATGGTTTATTCCTTAAAATAATATATAAACAGACGTCAATGGTAATCTCTAATACTCCTTGTCCATCTAAATTAATTTAGTGTTCTGTGGTTTCAATATCTAATGGTTGGAATGCAGTCAACTGTGCTTTTTAAAATTTGCTATTTATTGTAGAGATCATGATATGATTCTATTACTTGAAACATTTTTTTTTAATCTTTGTTTCTAGATTGTTCTTTTTCTAAGACATCAACATCATTAATCATTCAATCCATAAACAATCACTGCAGATGTTTTAATTGAATGTTTTTGTTTCTAATTCCAGGTATTAAGATCGAAATTGGAAATGAAGGAGAGACAAAATGTGGCGTCAAACGATACGGTGCACCTACGGAAGGCTCACAAAACCAAAAAGAAATGTTGCTAGTGGCCGCGTGCCCCGGCGCAGTGCCTCGGACGTTGCTTACACGACGCTCAAATGTGAGAGGAGACACGTTGCACAACCCAAGCTGCGAACGTTCCAAGTTTCACCGGTAGATCCAACGATTGTGTGGTCCAAATACATTACTGTAGAACCATTTTGTTAAAGCCCTTATTTTTTAAATAGATATTTTTATTGGTCTACAAATCTGTGGCTGGGAACTGATGTAAGTTTGTTTAGTTACTCTTTGCACCGAACAAGACTCGGAAATTTGGAATTTGATAATGTTGGTTTTTAGGATGTGTTTAAGTCAAGTTACTGATTCATTTCAGTTAATTTGCTATTGTAAGGTTGACTTTGATCATCACTTAGTAGTTTGTATATTTCTTATTATTATTATTATTAAGAAATATATCTGAATAAAGAGAGATTCTACTAAAGTGAGTATTAGTTTGTTATGCCTAATAGTGATATTTAAAATGATATTTGTTTGAAACAACAGTACATAAGAAACTGTAATGCAAATAATATGTACATCAAATTTTGTATGTAACTAACAAAATTAAAGGTAAATAAACACTTTGCTTTCAAGCAAGTTTGCTTGGCAATGATAGTGTCTGATACTCTGATAAACTCCAGAAATAATATTGTTTACACAATGCTTAGACTTGTGAATTTAGGCATTTCATAATGTTACTTATGATAAACACATAAATACATAGTTATGTATTGGGTTATAACATTTCAAAACGGTTCAATTATTAGAATTATTTAAAAACAGATACATGGCAATTCACCCAACATTATGCCAAAAAGAGTGGTCATATCAAAATAGTTTATTAGAAAATTATAATATATGGCAAAGCTGGGTTGAACAACCTCATAAGAGCATGAAAATTGTATGTAGGATGTTACGAAGGCATAGTTAATTCTATGGTGTATTCTCATTATCAAAATATTGTGAGGGAGTGTTGTGTAAAGTATGGAATGTGTAATAATGTGTATAGGCTATAAATGTATACCATTTATATGTTATGGTTTGTTTTGTAAACTGTCTGTCCTTTTTTACTTCAGTTTAAGTTTTACATATGAATTGGATTAAAAACATCAATAAGTGTAACTGCTTATCATATTTAAATTCGCCAGCCTCGACAGCTTAATATAAATAAACGTTAGAAATTAATAGCTCAGTTGACATGTGATGGATGAGAACAGTCTGCAAGCATTTTATACTCTAACGCATGCATTCAAAATACATGATACTGTCTTGTCACATTATTATAATGTTAGAACAATATTGTTAACAGGATATATTTTAAATAGTAAAGTATTCATTTCAAGAGGAAAACCATAGTTGAAATGAACTATTTGGGTATTTACATTATTATGAATGAGGAAATCGATCACCGACTGATTCCTTTTGCAAGTTGTGTTGGTAAAAAGGTCTAAAATGCTTGTTATGCGTCAGTTTTACTGTGGTTTTACTACACAACGTCGCGTCGCTAATATTTATCTTTGAAAGATATAGATTCAAAGATATATCTTTGTCATGATTGGTTTAAATATTAGCAGCAAAATCCGTATTCGAATTTCTTGTGTTTTACTCTTTTACTCCTACAGTAAATGAGTAAGCTGATTACATCTATACATTCTCGGTACTTTTCCTAAGCGCAAGGCCTTTTTACCGCCACGATTTTGTAACAGTAACTCATAATCTCGTACACTAATAAGTGTTAAACATAGTTAATTTTACACATTTTGGAATTCAGTGTGTTAGACCGTTATACCTATCATATTTATAGTTTTTTAATTTAAAGTATTTGGCAAAGTATACAAGAATGAATATTGTGTAATCTAAATTCCAAATTAACTATTTTATTTATTTAACTTCTAAGGAATGTTGCATTTTAACCATTTCATATTATGAATAGTTTGTGTCTATAACTTTCTTATGATTTAAGGGTTTCTATTATAATTTAATCAAAAGTATGTGTAAGAATTTCGACATCTTCAGACCAAATAGTATCATTTATAAATATTCTAAGAGGATTTGGCTTACTTTTTTATAGTCTTAGAACCAAATATTATAACATTCGCTCTGTAGTTTATCAGAATGATATTACTATTTTATTTAAAACAGAATGAAAAAATATTAGGTGTGTGTATTTATTTATATTTGTCTAATACCATTCCGTTCAATGTCTCGTGAACAGTGTAAATGTTACATTTATTTATGCATGTCTCGTCTCACTCCAGTACTCATATTATTTTAAGGAATATTGTTCATACCAGCATTTTATTTGTTTTAAAAATGTAAATAGATGATATATTTTGCCCATAATAATGAAGCATTTTTATTTATAAAATTAACATTGAATTTGATAACTGCTTGGCAGGAATGTCTGGACTAAGCTCTAACTAAGAGCCCTTTCACACGAGCGATTTGTTCGGCGATTTCTCGGCGGAGCGAGCTTATTAACCGCCGCGATAACGCGCCGCATCTCGCTGCGATACCAAATACCAATATGGTTGTGTACACGCCGCGAGCCGCCGCGTGCTCGCTGCGATCTCGCTCCGCCGAGAAATCGCCGAATAAAATCGCTCGTGTGAAAGGGCTCTAAAGCCTGACCAGAGAAAAGAATCGCCACGCCACTTTGCGTAAGTATAATTCTCAGGTATAATTATTAACAGTGCTAGCTGTTGTTTACCTACCAGTTCGAACCCCCCGACACTTTGAGGGTCTGTAGATCGACGATCTGGTGAGGGTCGCAGTCGCAGGAAGCCGCTGGATGTGGATGTGGGCAGTGCAAGACCGGCTTGTGGAGATATTTAGGAGAGGCCTTTGTCCGACAGTGGACGTCGATGATGATTGCAGAGTGCCATCTTCTAAGCTCAATTTGTTTACATTTTCTTAACGAACTCCAAAATCGTATCGTACGTAGTATCATAATCATCCACGAACGTTTAATGAGCAGCATACTAGCATAGCAGTAGTTAACGTATAATATAAATAATAATTATTACAGAGAGAAGGTGGGGAAGGAAGTGCGAAAGCATGGCATCTACCGATAATGTTGGAGGGAAGGAAGGCACTGACTGAGTAGTTTTTTTTTGGGGGGCGGGGTGGAGTGGAGTTGGAGGAAGGAAGGTCTATATTATGTCGGGGTCAATGTCCCGGTTTGACTTTTTTTTGGACTTCGGCTGTATGGCTTAATGCCTTTGCCTGTTCTCAATAGGCACAAATAAAAAAAAAACTGTCATTGTCAGCTGTCGGCTGGGGGTTTTACGCGGGAATCGAGAGGAAATGGCGGGTTCATTGTTTCGTCCTTTTTAAAATTAGTTTTTCATGGTAATTGTGGTGTTAATATGGTGGAATTAGTGCGATAATGTGCCGTTAACGAAGAACTATTCAATGGAAGTGAGAAATAATGAGTGGTTAGCTGTTTCTGGTTTGATACCCCGCGTTAAACTTCAGTATCATTGGAATGTAAGAACCACCCTTGCATTTAAATGATCCCGTAACAAGAAATGAAACTACTGAAGACGTTTAACATGGATGCAAGAAATGACTAAAGACAACGAAATGAAACTGAAGAAATAATGACTGTAGATGAAGACATTAAACTTGGATAATGCAAGAAACTACTAAAGACTAGGCTGTATGGGCATAGATCCCTTTGCCTTTCCCATAAGGGAGAAAGAAACTAAAAAAAAAAAAAAAAAAGCTGTCGTGTCGGCTGGGGCGCGTTCGTCGTTATCTTTTCTTTCTCTCATATTTTTCGTGATATTATGCCATACAAGCGTAAAAAGTACCACAATGGTGATACTCATCTGAAGAGACGGTGGAGAGTGAGAAATCGCAAGAAGGACTTGGACCAGATAGATGAGGATTTAAAAGACGGTAAGTAAATGCCAGGAATACGTACCCACATGGTTTATAGGTTAGTTTTGTGGTTAACTAGTTTTCTTCGTAATTTTCAGAGAAAGCTGAGAAACTTCTGAAGCAGGAAGTGGACTTAGACTTGCCTGGTGCCGCTCAACACTACTGCCTACACTGCGCTCGATACTTCATCGACGATCGCTCTTTAAAAGAGCATTTCAAAACAAAAGTACATAAACGAAGGTTAAAAGCCTTAGAACTAGAACCTTACTCTATAGAAGAGTCCGAAAGAGCCGCTGGTCTGGGCAGTTTCAAGACCGCGAGCAAAAGAAAGATCGAAACACAGAATAGTAAGACTAAAAACGTTGATGAAGATGGAGATGCAGTTTTAGACGAGATTAGTCCCAGTAAAAAGAAGAAAGTCGAAGAAAATGCTACGTAAACTTCCCTACAATGTTGTTACAAAGATGTGTGGCTGTCAAAGCAGCAAAAGAGGATCTGCATTGTTTATAAACGGTGCTAAAGCTACAGAAGTATTTACTTACATAACTCCTCACATAGACTTTGCTGTACCAATAAAACAAAGAGACATTATACAAGAACAGTTAACACAAAGAAAATCAAATGTTGATTTGAGTAAAGTGGAAAATCTCTGGACGGCATACTATGAACTCAAACTCCGAAAAACTGAAATGGATAAAAAGAGAGATTTGCTTTCAATGGAAGTTGGAAAATTGATAAAAATATCACCAGATAGTGCAGAAGTAAATAAATTGAAAATGCAGATTAATCTAATCAAAGATAATATAAAAAAAATAAAAAGTCCTTTGTGGTGTGCTGAGGAGAATGCTATAGTAGAAGTTTTAAAACTCCCAAATTCCTTACACCCTCGGACACCAGTCAATGGGAGCAATATTCTACATACCCATCTAGAACCACCAAACAATAGCAAGAATCACTTAACAGTTGGTAAGACATTAAACTTGCTAAACTTTAAAAGGAATGAAAACTATTATCTGATAGGTGATGCTGCACTTTTTGAACTAGGAGCCAAGTTTTACTTCAATAACTTGCTGAAGAAAAATAAGTTTGTACAGTTTTCAAATCCAGACTTTGTCAAAAGCGTTATAGTTGAGGGTTGCGGTACTGATCACATGAGCCCTAATGCAACGTTCATACTCCATCACAATGAAGAATCCAAAGTCAATCCTGACAACAGACTGCATTTGATGGGAGCAGCCTCATTGTCATCATTCTTGGCATATTTTGCTAAAAATGTAATACCTCCAAAAGCATTTCCTTTAAAATATTTTACAATGGGACGTCAGTATGTGCCATCACCTTGTGATGAAGACAGTCTATTCCATGTCAGCCAATCTTCAGTAGTGCAATTTTTTGGAGGGACAAAATCTGCTACAGATCTTGATAATCTACTTGATGAGATAATTGGAATCTTGAAAGCAGCATACACTGAACTTGGTTACCATTACCGTTTGAGTATTGTATCGGCTGATAAGTTGTATGCTTGGGAGTCACTAAGAATTATTGTGGAGATGTTCTCAACATCTTTAAAAAGTTATGTTGAAGTTGGGAATATATCACTAAGTGGAGATTACATAAGCAAACGTTTATTGCTGACATACAGCGAAAATAAAGAGACAAAATACCCCCATTTAATTTCTGGAACCATTCTCAATGTGCCTAAGTTTATTGGATGTGTTTTGGAACAAGATGGGGACTTTAAACTTCCTGAACAATTTCAAGTCCAAAATTGGTCTCTAGAAACATAGACCTTGCAGATTTATGTCTTTTAAAATTTAGTATTTATTTCTAATAAATATTTGTTGACTTAAAAAATCTTTGGTTTATTAAACAATTTTTATATATAAAGGACAATCAATAGTACAAGACAGCCTGATCAGAAAAATAAAAAATTGTTTTGGGGGCGCCACGTGTATATTTTAACTATTTCCATTATAAAATTAGTTCCATTGAAATTCCGCATATGGCAAGGTTTTTTATTTTTCTGGTCCGGGTTGAAGTCTAATATTTTACAGCACCTAATTAAAAAGTAGGTACTAAAATCATTATATACTCATTAAAAAATACAAAGGTCTCTACACAATAAACTGCATTTCTGTCCGTGCCCATTGGGGGTTCTCAACATCTATTGGTGCTTGCATTGTCATTTCTATCACATCAACATGTCCTGTTTTTGTGATTAGAATTATTGTGTGGGTCCTGAAAAATAAAAGGAAAGGAAAATAATTAAATAGAATCTGATTGATTATTCTAAACTAAAATTTTAATATTGTTATTGTTCATAAAGTCACCAGAAAATTAGAAAAAAAAACTACCATGTATGGGGGGCGCCTTATTCATTTATTTTTGTTCTGGACGCAATATGGCGATGTTTTTTATTTATTGAACTAATTTTATAATGGAAATTTTTGGCGCCCCTGGCGTGGGTCTTTTATTTTTCTAGTTAGGCTTGTTACTTGTTACATAAATAATTACCTTGTGCCATATCTCATTTGAGGTATGCGGACAAATATTGAACTGAATTCCCGATAAATATTTTCGGGCTTGGATTGTTTCAATATTGGATCAGGAAGATGCCTGTAAAAAAAAGACTTTATTTAAATAAAAATTTATTGGCCACAGAAAAAAATACATTTCTGCAGTACAGTATTTTGTTTAGATTCGGGTAATAAAGGATTTTCAGATATTATCCTTCAAAATAGCCTTGAAATTTTATAATAAAAAAATGGTGCAGTTATTGGGGGTGCGTGACTACAATAGGCTATTTGACTGGTTTTTAAAATATATTTTTTATTATTCAGTAGAGTTTGTGGATCCCAGTAATAGTTGTATTTTTTAATTCTGGTACATATTTCCTGAAAAATATCAAAATAAAAATTCAATATTTAAGTAGCGCGCCAAAACGCTACTTTGACAATATGGCGTCGCAATGGCATCGGTGACGTCACTAGCCAGTACTACTACTACAAGTTGCTTAAGTAGAAAACGATGTTTACTGGCTAGTGACAATGTCCTATACCCGACCAAACAGGAGCGTTTTGAGTCACGTGACAAACGCCAAAAAAAATACATTTTTATTTACGGATTTTTACATAAATTTATTATTATTTTCAACTTCCCATAGTAAATAATTTTTAAACTTACATTACATACTGATTACAGTAATTAACACTTTATTTTTCGCATTGTTAAATAGCCTATTCAACAGCTAGCAGTTTTTGAAATGAAATGAAATGAAATCATTTATTTTTAACTTTTGGATACTTTTTTGGACACTTAGTTAAGTCAAATAAAGTTACATTTAGTGGCGTTAGTTTGTAAAACTAACAGCGCCATCTGTCGGTGTATAACAGCAAATAACTGCGGGGACATAGTCATTCATACATAGATATAGTATAGTAGTTACATTCATACGTCCATTATTCCCCTCAAGTCCGGTGAAGCTTGATCCGTCGTACCTTTTCGACTCAAGAATAGGTCAATTAAAAAAAAAAAGGTCCATTATTCCGGCCGTGTTCCCTCGGAAATAGTTTTTTCCTACAGTAGCTCTCACAGCCAAGGATGTTATAAGCTCACAGCACAGTGATGAGTGTCATGTCATGTCATGATGTAGTGCCTGATAGTTTTTGGTTTCAAAACGACAGAGCCGGAGGCCAATTTTGTCGAATTTTTTTTTTTTTTTTACCTATGCTTGTGTCGAAAAGGTACGACCAATCAAACTTCACCGGACTTGTGGGGGAGCGGAAGACTCTACCCCAAAATTTTGACGAAATGAAGCATTTAATTATGATGTGTAAAAACTCCGATTTACTTACTGTTCCCTAGATTTTAGTAAACTGAAGAGTTCGTCCACTAGTTGAGTCTTGCCAGCTATCTTGTTGTATTTGTTGCATATATTTCTGAGCTGTTGTTTGCCGCCTTCTACCT
Source organism: Teleiodes luculella (assembly GCA_948473455.1). NCBI lineage: Eukaryota > Metazoa > Arthropoda > Insecta > Lepidoptera > Gelechiidae > Teleiodes > Teleiodes luculella. Next base: position 11,920,671 of record OX419600.1, read on the forward strand.
TCTTCAAGGGCGTTTCGGGAAGGCTGTTGGATACGCCAAACTCTTGGTCCTGCCAGCTGCTTGCACTGTCGTTAAAGTTCGTGTAGGTTAGCAGTTTTGGTTTCGGTCTAAAGTGGAATAGAAAAAGATGTATACATAATATGAAATTGTTATAACAATCTGAAACTAATAATAAAGAGTAGAGAGAAGAGAAGAAAAAGGAAGGGCCCGTGCCCTCCCGTGAACGGGAGGGGAGGGGAGAAGAGTAGTAAGTAATTTACAAAATGTAAGTAGGAAGTGTCCTGGGAAAAATAAATTTATTCTAATTAGTCCGTCGCGTCAGTTGACTATCGAAAAAAATTGAACACGTTTTTTTTTTCAATTTGATGAAGATATATCGCATCAAAATGTAGAAGAGTGCTATGACGTCACTTTTTCCGTATAATTTGTATGGCGGTGTGTCGTCACTGGAAATTTCAAAGTACTGTATCGTAGGCATTTTTCGTTAGCCAGACAAATAAAAACGTGTACCTACATTATTTTTTAGTAATCTCACTGACGAACTAATTAGATTTTTTTAGGACATTTTCTTGTTTCTAATTCTGAACGTTGTTCTAAGGAGCACTTTAAAACACTGCTTTTTAAAGTGTAAAAGAACTTAACGAATTTAGAAGAAATTCAGCAAAGTAAAAAAGAACTCAAACCCAACATTGAGGATGCAGCTAAAACTTTTTTTTAATAGCCTTGTTTCGTGTAATAGCCCAGCAGTGGGCCCAAAACTTATTAATAATGAAAAAATATTCTTCTTTCATAGTCAATTACGAAAACGAACTAAAGGAATATTTCGTGGTAATCTTACCTGACATCGATTGCAACAAAGATGAAAGGGTTGCACTGTCCGGCGTAGCTCTTCATGGATTCTATGTATTCTTGAGGTGGCGCCTCTGATTTAACGAAGTCAGCTACCAACTTTCCTCTCGCTTGAAAAATAAAATCAAATGCGGAATTTTAGAGGAACTAATTTTGTAATAGCGATTGTTACAGGAAAACATGTGGCGCCCCCAGAGCAAGTTTTTTTTTCTGGTCAGGTTTTAAATGCATCTTTGAGGCTGTTACTCTTTCACGCTGAGTGGATTGCGTTAAAAACGTACCGGCCGGCGCCGGAAGCCTACTTTTTATGTCAAGAATCTCTCTCGTTTCCGTAGGAAAAAATAATAAGCTAGACGATTGTACGCAAAAAGAGCTGAACAGACCGCGATTTTTTTTTTATTTTTTTTTTAATAAATAATTGGTATAGGTATGTACAGTAGCTAGCACAGGCGGCTGGACATGTTGACCTTGAGAGCGTTCGCATTCCGTAGCAGTAGGAGTAAATTTCGTAGTGCGAATATCCAACCGCATGTGCTAGCTTCTTCAGTTACATACTTTTAGCATTTGGTTTGTTTTCTGTGGGCAAATTGAGCAGCACCCCTATCTTCTTTCTCATAGGAGAGATGGCCAACCAAGTGCCTCCATCACAGCCTGCTTCCAAGTCCCTCCCTGGAATTTATATTAATGCTAAGTTCACACGCACGCGTTCAACTCCACATTCAACGTGCACATTCACATTCACAAGCGTGTAAACGGTACGCCCGAGCCCGTGAACGCGCCTGTGAACGTGAATGTCGCTCCTCGCTGCTCGCCATTCTGGCACTGACTGACACGACGGCGTGCGTGTGAACAGCTTGAACGTCCGCCGGCCCGGGACGGGCTGCATGCCGCGCAGCCCGCCAGGCAGCCCGCCAGGCAGCCCGCCGGGCTGCACGGCACGCATGTGACCGTAGCATAAGAAAAACAACTTTAAAGTAGGTAGGTACTTAATATAAAAATTAAATCACAAGTAACTGACCAAAGAAATAAAAAACCAACTCTGGATATTTATGGCAACAATTTTTATTATAAAATTAGTTCCATTAAAATTCCGCAATATGGCTGGTTTTATTTCTTTGGTCAGGCTTCACAATGAATAAAAAACCAAACTTTTAAGGGTAAAACATAAAAATGAAAAAAAAAAAGGGATTTGTTTTGTTTAGATTTTATTGGCAACGTTACAATCTTCAGCCAATCACATTTAATTGGTGTTAATTTTGAGTGGTGCCTTTATTTATTTATAATGTTCTTAATGTTATAATTTAGAAAAACAATTATAATAATTTATAGTAACAACAACACAACAAGATTTTTTTGTATTTCTCTTTTCTAATGTTTTATGCATGTGACTATAACATTGTTGTTGTTTGTATTGTTGTATAGGGTTGTGTAAATGTTTACCTCCAATAACAGCAGGGTCTTCACTCCACGGAGCTATGTTGGAGGCCGGACGGTCATAGAACTCATCCCGGTTCGATGCTACTATCAGTCGATAGTCGCTCTCTGCTACATCACTTGCGTTGTGGACAAATAAGATGCACATGTTTCCTGAAAAAATAAGTAATTGGAATTACAATTAAATAAAAATTAAAAAGGTTGATAAAAATATGGATGAGATGATAAAGATTTTTTTTAAATCTTCTGTCTATAATATCTACATCCAATTTTAAGTAGTAGAAAATTAAAGCAACTTAAACTTACTGTGAATCTTTTGACTACAACTATATTTTTTAGAAGATTTTGATAAATTGGAAATAATTCTAGAGGGGCTTGGTTGAAAGTAAGAATATCAGATGTGAAACAGAATTAAGCAAAAGATTTATACTTAATCAATCGCAGATTAAAGCAGATACTCACTTAGATTATTAAAAAGTGGTGTGATTAGACGAAAATTGGCCAAAGTCCGCCTAACACATATTGCGATCATTGGATATAGCCAAATGCCATTGTTAGTCACGCACAATTAAATATAACGAGATAACAACGTTTCCCTTTTGTACTCGTACTGATAAAATTCTACTTATTATCACTTATCACTTATTATAAATAATAAATCTTACAGGTAAATAAAGGAACATCTGCGAGCGAGGTTATAATACAAGATAACATCAATTACATTATAACAAACATTATTAATGTCTTTTCAATATCACACTAAATGATCATAATTACTTACCTGATTCAGGAATAGATGTTTTTCAAATATTTCTTCAGAAGTATCGTAATCGGTATCGTAACAAAACATAGAAAATGTTTTCTAAATTTCGCGGTTGTTTGTCACGTCAAAATCAGCTGAAACTGGATGTGGTACCATGAGACATTTATTCGGATCATTCCATTCCATTGAGTCGCATTTGATTGCGCCATTTCGTCTCGATTCCCGCGTAAAACTCGAATGTATCAAGAAGAACCTCCCTTGCATTTCAATGATCCCCGTGACGACAACAAGTAATGAAACTACTGAAGACGTTTATCACGCACGGATGAAATAAATGACTAAAGACGACAAAATGAAACTGAATATCTCCCATCATTACTAAAGACTAGGCTGTATGGGTCCCACATGTGGTTGGGATACTAATTAATAGGTATAAACTAAAAAAACGACTAATAACTGTCAGTCTGTCAAGCTGTCAAGTACCTATTGTCACAGTATAAATATAGTATGTACTACGTACATTACAGTAGGGTAACTTCGCGGTTTTCTGGGATTGAACGAATGAATGAATGACTTGCTGTAGGGTTGAACACTGACTGTTTTTCTTGACCACTTGTTAAGTTTGCAAATAATTACATAAAGACGTAAAGCCTGAACGAAGAAATAAAAAACCTGCTCTGGGGGCGCAATGTGTATATTTTTACGGCTATGGCAATTATAAAATTAGTTCCATTGAAAATCCACAATATGGCAAGGTTTTTTATTTCTTTAGTCAGGCTTTATTAAAATGATTTATTTTGAATATAACAGCATCGAAATAAACACAATATTTCAATCTCTCGCGCTTTATCCACAGAAGAGAAATATGTACCTCTGACTCCGATTACTTTAATAGATAGCTACCTGTACTACAAGAAGTAGGTAGGTACATTCTTATTTACCAGTTACTAAGTTTAAAAAAACCTCAAAACACTAATACATAAATTGTAAACAATAAATCTTAACCTTACCGACTCACTTGGTAATTTAAAATATGAGATTCTGGTTTATTTCTTGATGAATATAAACATCCATACACGGAACAATATCTCCTGTAATTTGCCATTGTTTTATTATTTGTTTCTCTAAATCTCGCAAAAAATACTTAAATAGCTATTTTACGCCCATTTGAAAGAGCGCGCTACACCCCTGACTGTTGTGGGTGCTTGCACCCCGAAGTACCCCGAGATTTCGAAGCGCGCCAAAATGACACTTTTGTATGGAGTTACACTACGGTATACGGTGCTATTGTCGTCTGCTGATGGTCTGTCTGCTGCTTGCTGCATTGTGTGTGTGATTTTTTCTCAAAAAGTTCATGTTTTATTTTGAATTTAAATGCCTTACTATTTTGATACATTATTGTTCACCTACCTAAGTATATGAAATGGAGTCTAATCTATCATTCTTCAGTCTTCCAGTAAGTAAAACTCTCATACAACCTTCATATTCCATGTATTTATGAGTGGCTCAGACCAACCTTGCTTTATTCCAGTTTGTGGACGCAGAATCGTCGGATCTTTACAAGAATAAACCTCAGGAATGTGTGTATGACGACCTGCAAGGTGCCCACGGCTCCCTGTTGGGCGCAGACGATGTCTTAGCCCAATTCCTTACTGCTGATGGTCCTTTGGAAGAACCAGACTTGAACGGGCCCACGACCTTGCACTGTGAAATCTGTAAAAAACAGTTCGATAACGCTAAAAAGTATTACGGTCATCTGAGAGTACATTCCAAGGATAACTTGTGGATATGTGGTATGTGTTAAAATTATTATTTTAGTTAAATAAGGTTATCAAAACATATTCTCAGACACAGAGATAATTAAATTGACTAAGCAATATAACACAACAACAATAACAATATAGGTATAAAACTAGATAGATAAAAACATTTTACACATAAAATAAAACAAAATAACAATACATATCTATGCATCCTTTCCTTTACTCTTATATTGCCCACGTTCAAGTATCCAACTATCTATCCAAATTCATCAAAATGTGAAATATAGTAATATCATTAACTTAATTATTTAAAATTTTAAATAGCTAACATCACTTTACATGAAAGGCAATAGCTACCAGAAAAGCAATCCAACAACTAGGCTTGCCAACCGTCCCGGATTTTCCCGGACGTACCACTTCTGGTTAAATTTTGGGCCGTCCCGTCGTAACCCCCTTGCGGGACGCCTTTTGTCCCGGAAATGAATGATTAAATTATTAGTATCTATCTCGCTCGTATCAACGCGCAGTGAATGAAAGAACACCGATCTCTGACAGCAATTACCTGTCATTTCGGAATTATCGTAAGCTGCAAATAAGTTAAAACTGATTGATCGATTGGATATGGATAAACTTTACGATTAATATTGTGTTATTAAGGATATACTGAAGACTAGAAGAAAAACAAAAATCAGCCGCAAAATAATGTAAGCTTATGAACAATGGCATAAATTATTTATGTCTATGAAAGAAGCACCTAGCTTTCTAAATATCTTTCAGAAGGCAGCTTCGATACCATCTTCAAATGTATCAGCAGAGAGAGTGTTTTCTCTTTGTGGAAATGCATGGACAGACAACAAAAAACAACTATCTGCCGACAACGTTAAGGCTGAACTGCAAATTAAAATTAATTTTCACCAAAAATGCAACGAATTTTATAATTATGTGCTGCAAAACAAAACATTGCTAAAGTGCGCAAAGTCGCAAAATAAGTATGATTTAAAAAAGTAGATTATTATTAAGTATTTAAATTGTTTGTCCTACATTCTTCTCCATTATTACATTAAATGTCTAAAAAAGATATACTTTTATTTATCTAACTACGTCATTTTTTAAATGTTTATTGTGTCCCGCGTAATACACCCATGTGTGCCCATGTCCCGGATGTCGAGCTGGAAAATCCCGGAAATACCATTTTTGGAGTTGGCAAGCCTACCAACAACCCCAATCATTGGTGTTAAGGTCTGAATGGTGACTAAATGAGAAGGCGCTGGTGTAGGGTTCACAATTAAATTGTATTCTTTAAAAGATACAGTTAGTATAAGGTATAAAATGAAGAATTGTCCACAATGGCTGACGGACGAACGAAAAGTGATCGAGCCACGATTCGGCTTCCACGCCCCGCGCCCCCGTGCGGCGATGATGGTCGCTAACATGGGTGTTTTTTTTTTTTTCAGACAAATGTCCTACCCAGAAGTTTTCCACGAAACAGCAGCTGATGAAGCACAGTTTGACGCACAAGCCTCTGGAGCGCGTGTGGCGCTGCCCTCAGTGCACCATGGCCTTTGAGGCACTGTGGAGACTACAACAACATCTGTTTGCTAAACATTTACACTATAGGTGAGAGCAGCTTTCTTCAATGGCTACGTCACACTCCTTAAAAAAATTACTTAGAAAGTAAACAATTTTTCAATACCTTTTGATTCTTGGTTATATTCTCTGCCTTTGTGTATTGTCTACAGTTTGGTGTAAGCTTGATATGTCTATTTCTGTGTGGTGTTTTAACACTTTTTAGTGAGCAATAAATTATTATGTTTTATGTTGCAGGCCTCACACATGTGAAGAATGTGAAAAATCTTTCACAAAACTATCTGATCTCAAGAAACATAAATTAATACATAAAGGTACGTTTTTATCACTACATATCAACATTTAGTACATTTTTTTAGTGCCTTGGGCAAACTATTAAAGTATCTAAATTGTCGTCTATTATTTTTGTGGTGATGGATGAACTAACATCCTGGTCTCGGCACCAAATATCAGATATTTTAACAATAGACAAGCAGCCTAAAAAGAACCTAATAGAATAAGAATAATAAATAAATATTTTATCAGTAACTTTTGAAAATGTTGAAGTTGACGTAGTAATGTTGGCTATTTAATTGTGGTCTACCACATGAACCGGCCAGCACAGCATCGGACAGGAACGAATTTTACCATCTTTAAAGGAAATTAAATCTTGCATACAGTATTTAAAGTTTATATTACTAAGTCACGCACAGCAGCTTGAATGCGCGCGCGTGCGTATTAATTTAATTTAAATGTTCCTGGCCGTTGCGGTGCCGGCCGGTTGATGTGGTTGAACCATAAATACTAATGATAGTTTGGGTTCCTGTTGTTGTCCATATAGCTTGCTTTAACTTATGATAATACATGCAGGCACAAAGGAGCACAGTTGCCCGGTGTGCCAACAGCAGTTCAGAGACCGCTCCAACTTGAAGAGGCACCAGCTCACTCACAACAACGAGAAACCATTCTGCTGCCGCTGTGGGACACGGTTTAAACAGGTACTAGACAAAAATATACAAAGTTAACTAATAATACTTAGTATAATTTATTGATATAAAACATTTTTGTCAAATTATATTAACAGAAAAAATCCTTAGTTTAAAACCCCGCCCCAATTCTCTCCAGGTCCGAACGTGACCATAGTAAACTTAGTTTTTATCTATTTGTCTAAATATCAATGAAGTAAATTAAAACCATTTTAAGGCCGCCTACATGTACACTTTCTATCCTGTTTGTAAAACTCTGACCATCTTACATTGTATGGCTAGAGCAGGTAAAGTTAAACACGCGCATCGCAATTGCCTTCCTTGTTTGCTTGTGTGAGTTTCGAGATTTAAGTACCTCTCAAAGCCTGATGAAAGAAATATTGAGCCCCCGAAGGCACTAGACACGGTCCGTGTAACGACTACATCCGGCGACATTTTTACGTGAGGTACCTATTTCACGGGAGACAAGACAAGACGAAAGGGACGCAGTTATGCGTTAGAATGAGATACATATACACCGCCCTCATTCTTGCGCATAACTGCGTCTCTTTCTTTCTTCTTTTGTCTTTTGACTCCCGTGAAAAACCTGCCTAAGTTGTGACGGCAGCTGACGGCCATTTTATAACCCATTACGGAGAGGGGCGCTGACATTTCTTGTTTACGCCATTCGAAACACGTGCAACTGTTGTAGACGTAAGAAAAGCTTCGTATAATTTTGCGCCGATACTGTATAGTGGTATCATATTGCAGCTAGCCTCTATGAAGAGGCATGCGAAGACCTGTGCGGCGGCGAGCAAAGGCGAGCAGCCCGCCGATAACACGACGCGGAAGAACTACTGCCGAGTGTGCGGGATGACGTTCCAGTACAAAAGCGCTCTCCTCGAACACTGCGTTAGGTAAGACAACTTGTAACGGCCTCTTTTCTTCATACTTACCATAAACTTGCGCTAAGTACGGAGCCTTTCCAACTATAAATTCAACCTTGTACTGACAGCTCGCCTATTAATGTGAGTTTACGCACTTCGAACTTTCATTTTGTAAAGAACACACGATTAACCTAAATAAAGCCCGACCAGAGAAATAAGAAACCTCGCTATATTGGGGAATTTCAATGGAACTAATTTTATAAGGGAAATTGTTGCCATAGTCGTAAAAATATACACGTGGCGCCTCCAGAGTAGGTTTATTATTTCTTTGATCAGGCTTTAGTTTGTTTTACTGTGCCAAACCATTGTAAATTGAAATATCGTCTAATTTTTATTCCTTGTCTTATTTTCCGTGCCCTCTGCACTAAGTTTCCTGCCTTGTACTCTTATTTAGAGGTTCTCGTACCAGGAAGCAAAGACCGCCAGATTGGACAAAAAAATTAAAGGGAGTTGTTCTACGATTTCATATTTTTATCTCGAATTACAGGCAACATACTCAAACAAAGGAAGAAAAAAGTGAACCACAGAAAGAAGATAAGCCAAATTTACTAAATAACGACAATAACAGAACAGAAGACAATATCGTAGACGACATTTTATCAGCAGAAGACGATTACATGACTATGTCTACTCAGAACGAAATTCTCAACGTTTACAACAACCAATCAGAGAACACTAACACAGATTTACACATAGAATTCCTTAAAGACATTAATCAACTGCACACTTTAGACGATGAACTATTTTACAATGATATAGACTTTGACACATTCCAACCGAGTCAAATTTTCAACACAAATGATGTTGATTATGCAAATGATAGAACTGGTGAAATTTTCGACTTTACTGATACAAACAAAACAATAGACCAAGACATCATGAATGCGCTTTATCAGGTCAAAGCAGAACTCTTACCAGATGAACTTTTAAATGTTCCTGAAGTAAACCCAGCGCCTATAACTAACAATAATACATCTGACAATACTGCTGTATCTGTTAGTGAATGCGCGACTATATTTGAAAGCGATGTCGATTTAGAAGCTAGTACGAATTTAGCAGCAAATTTAAACCAGTTGATTGGTGAAAACAGTGTGCAGTACATATCAACTGAAGATGATGATACGTTTATAATAAGTTTGAATAGTGAAATAGATGCAGAACAATTAACAGACATGTTAAATATAGGAGTGGAGTTAGTAGACGAAAATAATAAGACTTCAGATATTTCTGAAGATGAGAATGCAGATATGCCGTCAAGTGAAAAAGAGCTAAATGAGCCATTGGTTGTGAAAGTAGAGCCAGTGAAAGAAGAAAAGACATCTAATGAGAAGGAGAATAGCGAACAAAACAAGGCAAAGAAGAAGGTGTTATTCTTTTGCAGGAAGTGCAAGAAAGTATTCGACAGGAAGGATAATTACAAATCTCATAGAGGTGAGTAATTATACTAATTCGTAAGTTCAATTAATTATGTGAATAGTGTTTTATTAGCTAAATTTTTTATTTGTGGTCCTAAACCCATAAAAATCATTATGATGCATGGCCAAATTACTAAAGTAGTAATTGCGTTCCTTGTGTCAACCCTGTTGTATTAACTTGTCGCAAAGATCTATAAATAAAAGTGGTCTAAGGCCTATTCATCCTGATTTCAGGGTAGACTCGAGCCCCTAGGTGCATTATGTAAACAATTATAATAATGTGTAGTAAGCGCGAAAGCCTCAAACAAACATTATGTGAGCTGTTAACAAGATTACAATAATGTAACCCCATTTACCCACAGCCGTTCACAACCCGGCCTTACGCCGGCACCAGTGCTCCGTTTGCGGGGAGCGGTTTAGTTACAAGTCCACTCTGAACAAACACCACCGAGCCAAGCATCAGCCGGCCGTGGCCAGAGCAGTCTCCTGCCACATCTGCGACAAACAGTACAGCGCTCAGTGGATGGTGAGATACTCTGTTAACCTCGGCTACACGTCGGACACTCCATACAGCAAACGTGTTTTGACAACCTAACAGTCTGGCAAAAGAGTCGTGAAACGGAACTAATCTTAAAGCCCGACCAAAGAAATAAGAAACCTCTCCATATTGTGAAATTTCAATGGAACTAATTTTATAAGGGAAATTGTTGCCATTTTCGTAAAAATATACACGTTGCACCCCCAGAGCAGGTTTCTTATTTCTTTGGTCAGGCCACAAATTACGTATAGCGGCGGCGCGCGGTGTTACTTACTACTCAGAAATATCCATAAGCTGATGTACAGTCAAGTTCATAAGTGCAGTCATATCACGTGTTTTTATACTTTCAAATAACTTTTTTCCCAAAGGCTTGATATTATTATTTTTGTGTTACTTATACAGTGTAAGGGACTTAATATTTTGCTTCAAATGATATGTTCTGAATGCTTTTGGAAAAAAAGTTAATTTAAAGTATAGGTGCACGTGACATGACTGAACTTATGAACGTGACCGTACATACATAATATACAGTACAACATCCAGACACAAGGCAAACAAGTGCTCATCACACGGAGTGTGACAGCATGATATTAAACGGCAACACCGTAAAGGATTGGCGCCCTTATTAATTTCAAGATTTTTTGCCAGATTGTACTTCTTTTTCAATAACAGTTATGTTGATTTAAATTTATAATATTAAATTAAAAAAAAACATAATGCCCGTCGCAGTTCATCTACTTATTTGTATGAATTACAGGTGAAAAACCACATCGAGCGCGATCACGAGAAGTTGCTACGTCACGAGTGCACGCACCCTGGCTGCACTCAGAAATTCTACAAGAAGGGAGACTTGGTCATACATCAGAGGTACATACATAGTCGTACAAAATATATACTTTACTGACATCCAGCAAAATATAAGTATTTAAAGCCTGACCAAAGAAATAAGAAGCCTGCTGTGGGGGCGCCACGTGTATATTTTTACGACAATGGCAACTTATATTAATTATAAAATTAGTTCCATCGAAATTCCGCAATATGGCGAGGCTTCTTATTTCTTTGGTCGGGATTTATTTTGAACCAATTTAAAAGAAGTCAACAGGCGGCGGCCTATCCTACAAGTCAATTTATCAAAGTACTCTTCTAGGCAGCCTATGTAATTAAGTTTCAAGTACTACATTAGTGTTTGTTTGTGTTAGGTATCACTCGGGCGAGCGTCCGTTCAAGTGCGGCATCTGCCGGCGCGCCTTCCCGCAGCGCTCGCACCTCACTCGCCACGAGCGCGCCGTCGACTGCACCAAGCGGTAACACACGCACGCACGCACACACACACACACACACACACACACACACACACACACACACACACACACACACACACCTCACTCGCCACGAGCGCGCCGTGTCGACTGCACCAAACGGTAACACACGCACACACACACACACCTCACTCGCCACGAGCGCGCCGTTGACTGCACCAAGCGGTAACACACACACACACACGCGCACACACACACACACACACACACACACACGCGCGCACACACACACACACACACACACACACACACACACACACACACACGCACACACACACACACCTCACTCGCCACAAGCGCGCCGTCGACTGCAACAAGCGGTAACACACACACAAACACACACACCTCACTCGCCACAAGCGCGCCGTCGACTGCACCAAGCGGTAACACACACACACACGCACACACACCTCACTCGCCACAAGCGCGCCGTCGACTGCAACAAGCGGTAACACACACACACACACACACACACACACACACACACACACACACACACACACACACACACACACACACACGAACGAGTACTTATACAGTAATTTTTTTTTAATTTGTTTCAGCGCTCGCAAGACGTATGTTTAACTGCAACCAACTGTTCATGAAGTAATTCTGCATATTTTAGTACTCCTGTGATATTTTAATAAGAATAAGTAATAAACATTTTGTATGGTATTGTTGATTTTCATTATTTACTATCTGTATGCATTGCGTCTAAATTTTTTCCCGTGGGAATGACGTGTTTTCCCTCTGCTAAAAGTTCATGCAAACTGCGATTCGGTTTAGTCGTTCTAAGTGATATGATACACATAATTGATAGACGAGATTTATCGAACATAAAAAATCATTTAATATCTTTTTTATAATGATTACAATTTTACAATGATATTCAAACTTAAATAAGGCACCATACATTAAAATTACCTACATCATCCGTAATGAATAGCCGGGAAACCACAGACACGGAGTTTATACACAATCTATTACATATCAATCTGTATCACACACGGATATATAAGTACTACCGTAACATCCTTGCCGTTGACTGACTACTACCAGTGGGCTTACTACGTAAGAAGCGACAGACTCGAGAAGTTGTCAAACGCGACATATTGACAGAACTACTATGGCTTTAATGTCACTATGTCGCGTTTGACAGCTTCTCGAGCATGTAGTTTCTTACGTAGTAAGCCTACAGTACAGAAGAGACATTTCCCTCCCCGCCCGATATTCCCCACGCCGCCCCTCCGCCCTCTGTATTCTCGATGAAGCAGACTATTTTCCTTTGGTTTTCATTGACATCGGGCAGTTGCACAGAACATTTAAAAGAGGTTAGAATGGCGATAATGCGCCGTTCGTATGAAATCCGGTGTCGCCGATTCCACCCCACCTTTCACCTCCACTACATCTGTACTTAAATAAAGATGAAGTTTACGCACATATTTGCAATTTCAAATAAAGCCAATCATAGCGCCGCTCAATCACGCGATTTCAAATGGAACGAATCATACGCATGCATGCACGCATACCGATGTACATTTTTATAGCTATGTGTGAGTTAAACAGCGCGATCGCGTGGAGATGTGAACGTTTGCTCATATCCTTGGCGCGCCTGCCCCGCTCACAGCGCCTTTCCAACCTAAATGTTCAGTGGCGAGTGAGTTGTTTCATATAATTTGGAATGTTGTTGGTTTGTTGGCTTGTCCCGCCTGCGGTGTGGTTTGGTTCAGGCGTCCTCCTCTTGTTCCCGTATGGCCATGCTCTGCATGAAGGTCTCGAGGCCGTTGGCGCTGTGCACGAGGCTCTCGAACGTGTGGTGGTTGTTGCCCAGCTGTACACAAACAATTAAATCATAAGGGTGCGGATACAAAGAAATAAGTTCCCGGTACGGGTAGGTACTATCGCGGACTAACTCGGACAAGGCCCTAGAAGGTGGAGGGTGAGCCCTACGGAATCAAACAATGAAAGACATTATAGCTGGTTTTTTTGAGATGATATTTTACATTAGAACTTTGAGAATAGAAAAAAGGCATCCGGCTCGCAGCGAGAGCTGTGGCCGTCGTCTGCGTGGCAACCGCTAAATTCAAAGAAATATTACTTTTCTTAATTAAATAGCCAAAAATGCGGAAAGAGGCTGCCAGCTCGAAAGCGACGAGCATGTAGGACGCATGCACGCCACAGTACCGATGCGAGCAGGTAAAATATCCAAATCTTATACCTTTAAACGAGCAATAATTGTATATTTTATAAATTTATTTCTGTGGTCTCGGAAACGGCTCTAAAGATTTCGCTGAAATATGGTATATGAGTTTTCAGGGGTAAACAATCGATCTAGATTAGTCTTAAGTTTGGAAAAACGCGTTTTCGAGTTTTCATGCGTTTTTCTTTTCACGCAGAATACTGGCCACTGTCAGCCTGGTCCAGCGGGTTAAGATGCGGACGGCAAGAAACGAGTGTTACGGGTTCGAATCCCGCTCGGTGACTTGCTTCGAAAACGTCTTGTTAGTCTTCGGTTCATATTGATTTTAACAGAAGCCACCACATGCGGTTGGACATTCGCACTAAGAAATTCACCCCTACCGCTACGGAATACGAGCGCTCTCAAGGTCAACATGTCCAGCCGCGTGTGTTGGCTACAGATGCGTTATGGGCAATTACTGTATGAAATAAGCAGATTAGTACTTAGAGATCGAATTTATTATATTTATTGAAGAGCCAAAACTAAAGACAAAGAATAACAACAACCGGTAACCATGACAACAAGGGCCTATAAAAAGTTCTGAGTTTACATACTTCTTCAACAGCCTGTACCATGTTGTACTCACTTTGTTCAACACCCACTTAGAGAGGTGTTCTGTGTAGTAAGTGTTCTGAAATCGCGCGTCTATCATAAGCACGGCGCCCCAGTCGCTCTTGTGGCGGACACAGCGACCCACCGCTTGGTTTAGCGCCCTGGAAGTAAGCAAATAGCGAGTGAGAGAGAAACCCCATTTGTTCAATATAAATTCATATTCATATTCATTCATAGCATTCAAATGGGTCTTATAAAATTTTTCCGTCTTAGTCGTTCTTGTGGCGGACACACCGACCCACCGCTTGGTTTAGCGCCCTGGAAGTAAGCAAATAGCGAGTGAGAGAGAGACCCCATTTGTTTAACGACTTCAAAAAAAAGGAGTTTCTCAATTCAACCGTATAATATATGTTTTTTCAATATAAATTTGTCCGCCCCAGTCGTTCTTGTGGCGGACACACCGACCCACCGCTTGGTTTAGCGCGCTGGAAGTAAGTAAACAACGAGTTTATTTTTAACCGCATTTGTTCAATATAAATTTGTCGCCGGCCGAGGTCTTGGCGAGCCGACAGGGGCGGCTGAAGATTGAAGGTTACCTTAGGCACTTACTAGTACTACTGTAAAATACACGAGGAACTGTCTGGCACTGGTCTATTTACATGGAAACGAAACTATAAACTCGGCAGTATAAAACAGCTTACGCTTTACGAAATTACACACATTTTAAGAAATACGGCCGTCAAGTCCGGATTTCAAGGGGAAAACTGAAGAAAAATGGACGAGGATTACCTACGTATGAATGACGAAGAAATTCCAAAATTGAATGTATGAATTTAGACGAGAAAGAAATGGAAAATGAGGTGGAAATGAGGTTGCAAAGCACCTCGTTACAAATTCAAAAGGTTTTTATTCAAATGAGATGTACAAAAACAATAATTTTCGACATCACACTGTCGTCCGTCTATGACGAGCCGTTTAAAAGTGGCGACCTTTGTGGAGAAGAACAGCCATAGAAACTCCATATAACGTATTGCATCGCATCAAAACAATAAATGTCATGAATTAAGTTTTGAATTGAGTGGTGATTTTTATTCATTTTAATTTATTTTGTTCTAATTTAATTTATCATGTCACAATTTAGTTTACCTTCCTAATTCAAAATATTGCTTTTATATAAATTATTTTACTTATAGTACTTAAAAGCTGTTTACTGTGTCAATATTGTTAGTATTTTTTGGGAAATATAGGGTTAATTTTAATTTATTTTAAGTGTCTTATCTTAATGACTGTCACAGATTATTTGTAAAAAAGCGGTTGTCTGTAAAGTCGGTTTACTGACGATAGTTGAACGTGACAACGATTTGCCTCTTTGTCGCTCGTTCCGCGCTCTCGCTTGCACTTCAAGCCTTACATGGAACGCCTCAGCCGCGCGGTAACGCCGCATTGCGTCATGTTTTTTCGTGCGTGCAGCCGGCTCCATCGAATTATAAGACGTTGTCACGTCAAAAATTTGAACGTGATATAACAATACCCACCTGTAAGCCTGCACTCTGAGCCACTCCCTGCTACTGAGCAGGTTCCTCTGCGCGCAATGCTTGTCGTTGTAACTCATCTTCTCCTTCACCGCTATGTCGAACGTGTTAGGGAACGGCACGCCGATCTAACAAACAAACAATAATACTGTGTTACACTTACCTTTTTAATTTCATGTGTATATCTACTACAAGAGTGCGTGAGCCGATTTAGTCTCTAATATCTTGACAACTGAGTTCGTTAACAGCTCATATATGTCCCCACCGAGGGGCTCGAGCCTACCCTGATACCAGGGTGAATAGGCCTTAGTCGACCACGCTGGTCCAGTGCGGGTTGGTCAACTTCACACACAACCTTTTAATTTCTTCGCAGGTGTGTGCAGGTTTCCTCACGATGTTTTCCTTCACCGTAAGAGCGTCGAATAAACGTACATATGAATTCGAAAATCGAAAACACATTGGTACGTGCCGAGGTTTGAACCCGCTAACTTCGAAATGGAAGTCAACGGGCCTAGCCACTAGGCCACCGACGCTCTACTAGGCCACCGACGCTCTCAACTGAGTACCTTTGGTATATAATTACTGTAAATCCTGAACACAAAAATCAAAAACCTGCCCTAAAGCGCCACATTTTTTTTTGTATTTTCTCTGGTCGGGCTTTATATTTGCGCTGTACTATTTGAACTGCGCGCTAATGTGTTAGAGAAATGGCTTTTAAATTAAACAGGTTTGCAAAGAGAATTCTATATAGGCATTTTTTTGTGGGTAGGCAAGAAGTGACAAGTCATATAAACTTTTTTGTTTGCGTTCCCATTGAGGGACCACATTTTAAGCATTTAAATGTGTCAGTTGTATCTCGTTTTAATTAAAATAAAATAATTGTTTTTCCCGCGGTAAAAGTTAGCCTATGTGTTATTCTGATGTATAAACTATGTTACTGTAAAGTTTCATTAAAATACATTCAGTACTTTTTGCGTGAAAGAGTAACAAACATACATCCATACTCACAAACTTTCACGCTAATAATATTAGTAGGATTGTTAAGTAGTGAGTGACGTACCGTGATGACGGCCCTCGCCTGGCGGTCCTTGAAGTCCATTCCCTCGGATACTTTCCCGCGGTAAACAGCCAATAGCAACGCACCTTTGCTCCCCTCCACGCATTGGTAGAAGTCCTGGGTACATGCATAACAATAAATTATTCTTTTTTTCAGTGCAATAAATAAAGTGTTTTTACTTACTTACTTACACACAAAAACAAGCTCAACATTCAACATAAAAAAACATAGGCCTATTTCCTACAAAAGGAAATTAGACGATGATCTAGTGCCACACTGAAAAAAAAATTAGCTTCTTATTATGAAATGTCAAAACAATATTTTGCAAGGAAAATTTATAGATTTAATAGGTATAGTACAACCACGTACAACCAACTTTTCTGAAGAATGAAGCGCGGCGTCACGATCGAAAAGGATTGCTAGTACTGAGAGAGCATTCAATTGCAGTCACATGTTGTAAATAATGTCTACGTCACATACGTCATTAGAAGAGAAACCAATCAGAAGCCGAGGCCTGAAACGCGCTATCGAAGTTTTCGCAAGACATTGAATAAATACAAGTTCCAACGAAGTACAATTGGGCCGCGATCCGGGCTCACCACCATGCCTCAAGGAATATCTTCCCTTTGCCTCCAACTGCAAGTAGGACATTAACATCCCCTACAGAGCATACATAGAGAGCGTCGGTGGCCAAGTGGCTAGGGCCGTTGACTTCCATTTAGAAGTTCGCGGGTTCGAACCTCGGCACGTACCAATGTGTTTTCGATTTTCGAATTCATATGTACGTTTATTCGACGCTCTTACGGTGAAGGAAAACATCGTGAGGAAACCTGCACACACCTGCGAAGAAATTCAAGGGATGTGTGTTCGTGACCAACCCGCACTGGGCCAGCGTGGTCGACTAAGGCCTATTCACCCTGGTGTCAGGGTAGGCTCGAGCCCCTCGGTGGGGACATATATGAGCTGTTAATGAACAGAGCATACAATGTACTAGAGGTGTCTTCTCTTGTAGGTAACTCCTGAATGGTTTTGAAGGGAAGGCAATCTTCACCTGCATAACTTCGTTGTGGTCCCTGGTGTTTCTGCTCTCCGTGAACACATGCTTGAGCTCCGTCAGCTTGCGCCACATGCCGGTCTCCTGCCATCTGCACAAAACATCGCCAATATATTAATAACTAGCTTTCCGCCTGCGTTAACAGTTTTTCCCGTGGGAATGAGGCATTTTCCCTCGGTAAAAGGTAGCCTGTTGTTATGTTACTCAGGGTGAATGTAGCTTTCGAAAGAATTTTTAAAATCGGTTCAGTAGTTTTTGAGTTTATTCATTACAAACATTCACACACACACACACACACACACACACTCACAAAAATACAAATCTTTCCTCTTTATAATATTAGTATGATTAGTATGGATAGCGTGGCGCGACCGGGTCACCACGGCAATAATCGGTTTTACCCCTCGCCTATAGATGATTCACATCAAAAGCTATAAATAAATAATTAAATATACATGTTTGCCATGAATAACTGACCGTTTGATAAGCTTGTTCATGACGGCATACGAAGGCAGGAAGCACAGCACGCCGTGCGGGCTCACGCGGCACACCCAATAAACTGCGTCACTCAGCGCGTGTTGTATGGAGGCTTGCTCCGAGTACACTGACCGTTTGATAAGCTTGTTCATGACGGCATACGAAGGCAGGAAGCACAGCACGCCGTGCGGGCTCACGCGGCACACCCAATAAACTGCGTCACTCAGCGCGTGTTGTATGGAGGCTTGCTCCGAGTACACTGACCGTTTGATAAGCTTGTTCATGACGGCATACGAAGGCAGGAAGCACAGCACGCCGTGCGGGCTCACGCGGCACACCCAATAAACTGCGTCACTCAGCGCGTGTTGTATGGAGGCTTGCTCCGAGTACACTGACCGTTTGATAAGCTTGTTCATGACGGCATACGAAGGCAGGAAGCACAGCACGCCGTGCGGGCTCACGCGGCACACCCAATAAACTGCGTCACTCAGCGCGTGTTGTATGGAGGCTTGCTCCGAGTACACTGACCGTTTGATAAGCTTGTTCATGACGGCATACGAAGGCAGGAAGCACAGCACGCCGTGCGGGCTCACGCGGCACACCCAATAAACTGCGTCACTCAGCGCGTCCTGTATGGGGGCTTGCTCCGAGTACACTGACCGTTTGATAAGCTTGTTCATGACGGCATACGAAGGCAGGAAGCACAGCACGCCGTGCGGGCTCACGCGGCACACCCAATAAACTGCGTCACTCAGCGCGTGTTGTATGGAGGCTTGCTCCGAGTACACTGACCGTTTGATAAGCTTGTTCATGACGGCATACGAAGGCAGGAAGCACAGCACGCCGTGCGGGCTCACGCGGCACACCCAATAAACTGCGTCACTCAGCGCGTGTTGTATGGAGGCTTGCTCCGAGTACACTGACCGTTTGATAAGCTTGTTCATGACGGCATACGAAGGCAGGAAGCACAGCACGCCGTGCGGGCTCACGCGGCACACCCAATAAACTGCGTCACTCAGCGCGTGTTGTATGGAGGCTTGCTCCGAGTACACTGACCGTTTGATAAGCTTGTTCATGACGGCATACGAAGGCAGGAAGCACAGCACGCCGTGCGGGCTCACGCGGCACACCCAATAAACTGCGTCACTCAGCGCGTGTTGTATGGAGGCTTGCTCCGAGTACACTGACCGTTTGATAAGCTTGTTCATGACGGCATACGAAGGCAGGAAGCACAGCACGCCGTGCGGGCTCACGCGGCACACCCAATAAACTGCGTCACTCAGCGCGTGTTGTATGGAGGCTTGCTCCGAGTACACTGACCGTTTGATAAGCTTGTTCATGACGGCATACGAAGGCAGGAAGCACAGCACGCCGTGCGGGCTCACGCGGCACACCCAATAAACTGCGTCACTCAGCGCGTGTTGTATGGAGGCTTGCTCCGAGTACACTGACCGTTTGATAAGCTTGTTCATGACGGCATACGAAGGCAGGAAGCACAGCACGCCGTGCGGGCTCACGCGGCACACCCAATAAACTGCGTCACTCAGCGCGTGTTGTATGGAGGCTTGCTCCGAGTACACTGACCGTTTGATAAGCTTGTTCATGACGGCATACGAAGGCAGGAAGCACAGCACGCCGTGCGGGCTCACGCGGCACACCCAATAAACTGCGTCACTCAGCGCGTGTTGTATGGAGGCTTGCTCCGA
The DNA here is from genome assembly GCA_948473455.1 of Teleiodes luculella. Classification (NCBI taxonomy): domain Eukaryota; kingdom Metazoa; phylum Arthropoda; class Insecta; order Lepidoptera; family Gelechiidae; genus Teleiodes; species Teleiodes luculella. The sequence continues at coordinate 11,940,847 of OX419600.1, forward strand.
GTACACTGACCGTTTGATAAGCTTGTTCATGACGGCATACGAAGGCAGGAAGCACAGCACGCCGTGCGGGCTCACGCGGCACACCCAATAAACTGCGTCACTCAGCGCGTGTTGTATGGAGGCTTGCTCCGAGTACACTGACCGTTTGATAAGCTTGTTCATGACGGCATACGAAGGCAGGAAGCACAGCACGCCGTGCGGGCTCACGCGGCACACCCAATAAACTGCGTCACTCAGCGCGTCCTGTATGGGGGCTTGCTCCGAGTCGCGCGACGTGCATTTCAGCGGCTCGCCGTCCGGACACGTCGTCAACGTGCCTATCCATATCTGTGGGATGCCAATTAGTTTGCATTTGTGCATGACAATACAATACAACAACTATAAGTATCAAATATATGTTTGTTTTGTGCAATAAAGAATATATACAGGGCGTCCCACGGCTATGCTACATGGAGGGAAAGTACCTTAAATATTGTAGTTAGAACATTTTACTGAAAGAAGACATTATTTTATTTCTAAAAACTATTAAAACTGCATTCATACATTCTTTAATAATTACATGGTTGAACCGGGAATCGAACCCGCTACACGAGAAAAAAAAATCACCCTGTAGTTTTATCATACCAATCGAAAGGCTTCATCATAAATGTCTTCTTATTCTTTCTTCTTCTTATTCTTATCATAAGAATTATTTTTTGCTAAATAACATAGTATCAGAAATAAAAGGAAGACTATGAATTTTAACATTTGAGGTGGCCGGCCTAGCACGCCAGATCTAGTCCCGTTAGGATTTTTTTTATGGGATTATGTTAAAAAATTTAGTTCACAAGAACCGGTACGAGTGTCCACGAGCTACAGACAGACCTTAGACGTATTATTCTAAATATCCACCACAACAAGTTAAAAAAATCGACAAGGAGTGAAATAAAGAGTGTGATTTGTAAGTATTCAACAGCGTGGGGGTCATTTTGCGCATTTGATAAAATTGATAAATTTTGTGTTAAAAATGTTAAAATACATAGTCTTCCTTTTATTTCTGACACAATGTTATTTAGCAAAAAATAACTCTTATGATGAAGCCTTTCGATCGGTATGATAAAACTATAGGATATATTTTTTTCTCGTATAGCGGGTTCGATTCCCGGTTCAACCATGTAATTATTAAAAAATGTATGAATGCAGTTTTAATAGTTTTTAGAAATAAAATAATGTTTCCTTTCAGTAAAATGTTCTATCTACAATATTTAAGGTACTTTCCCTCCATGTGGCATAGCCGTGGGACGCCCTGTATATAGACAAAGTAACGACAAACTCCTCGTGCAATCAAATTCAATCTAGGTGCTGTAGATCCAGAGATATAAACAATGGTGATGCTGGAATAACGTAGCGCGTAGGTAGAAATCTAAATATACTAGATATGAGCTCCGATAGGGTTTGGGTCGGTGTTCTTGTTCTTTCTTGACAAAAGAAAATTTTAGAAAATAATGTCAATTTTGTTCTTTTCTCACAGTCTGTTGTCGATCCTACATTATCAATAATAACAATAAAATATTTTGAGAATTTTCGCATTGCAGCCGCGGCACATTACTTGACAAGTAGATGTCGGCTGCTTTAAAGCAAAATAAGCTAAGGAAACCTTAGTTTGTAGCAACAGTAGACAAATCAATTGATAGTAAAATAATGTAAAAAATGCATTCAATCAATTATTTATAATAAAAATTGTGATAAAATTTGGATACCAGCGCGCCGACGTTTTTTTTCGAATATCTGAAATATACGCGAAAAATTAGGTAGAAATAGATACATACACATACATATACATTCCGACACCAGAGTCTCTGAGGTAAGTAAACCTCGAAATCCACTCGATAGGAGGAAGACCAATAATGTGTTAATGTCTCACTCTGTCGTGCGGCAATGTGTGAATGTGTCTCACTCTGTCCTGCGGTATGACGTGGTTGGGGCTGGCGGTGAGCGGGAAGGGTGTTGCCAGCTCCGAGTGCAGGCTGAGCAGCGGCGTGAGCGTGCCCGACGCCAGCGCCACGCTGCGCGCGGAGGATAATTGACGGAACACTAGCGCCGGATTCAGGCAGAGGAGACGGAGCGATAGGGAGTCTCTTTCTATAGACTGGAATTATAATACAAAACCTCAGTATAATCACAGTAGACTCAGAACAGTAAGAAAGAAAGAAAGAAAAACATTTATTCACTTAAGCTGTGACTTAAATTTAAAAAAAAAACATAAGGAATTCAATAAATGTGTGGTGTTGGTCACAGCAGTGAAAAGGCACGGCTCAGCATAATGCCAACCTTAGAAAAGGCGGGCGCTGTTATTCTGCCGTGCCCTGGACGAGTAGGAGTTACAGTAAGTTATCTCCATACCAACTGGCCGCATCGGTTTGAATGTGAGCGCGCCGTCACGCACACGCTTGCATTTAGCCCATACTGCCGCCCCCTTATTCCCCCTTTTTATGCTAGTGTGTGCGTGACAGCTCGTGCAGACACGGCGCGCGGCGCGGACGCATACATTTAAACCGACGACAGCGGCACGTTTTAAATAAATATAAATTTTCTTTTGAGACACCCTGTATAATGAAAAAAAAATTCAACACAGCTAAATAATGTAAACACGGAAGTGTTAAAATCTGACTACTAAGGTACGGGCGCCAAAGAAGGCCCACTTAAATTTTTAGATATTTTGTTTCCCAAATAAACATATTATAATATCCATTATGTTTTTTCTTTACTTTACTTAACTGCAAGATTTTACATGTCTATTTATTTCGGAAACAAAATATCTAAAAAATTAAGTGGGCCTTCTTTGGCGCCTGTACCTTATATCTCTACAGACCACCACCAGATCTAAGCTACATTGCTACTGCTACTAGCTAAATAGTCCTGAGTCTACGACACGAGTAGAGCTGGCGATACAGTACAGTCACTTGCGGATATAAGTTACACCCCTTTCTCTTAGCCTCTAAGAAAGGGGTACAAGTTATTTCTGCAGTTGTACCGTAATTTATAAAGCCTGACCAAAGAAATAAGAAGCCTGCTCTGGGGCGCCACGTGTATATTTTACGACTATGGCAACAATTTCCCTTATAAAATCAGTTCCATTGAAATTCCGCAATATGGCGAGGCTTGTTATTTCTTTGGTCGGGCTTTAGATGTTGGCAAATAACTTGAGCATGAGGAATAAAGAGAAAATAAATGGCGGTAGTACGCCAATTAAAAATATAAATTGAAGTTTATCTAGTAACATTTTGAGTTGAGTATTTTTCGCATTTTAATTGCGGTAACGTAGTGCACTGAAATCAAAATGTAATATGTAATTTTTACTAACTACAACCTTAGTCTTTCTTATTATGGTTGTATTTTCACTGTGGTAAAAGAAAAAATGTGCATGTTTTATTTATGATAAATCAATGTCTGCAGCTCACTCGAGTACCAACTCTACCCGTGTACACCGGACTTTACTGCTATTATAATATGTACTTTGTTTAACTCACGTTTTCACCGCTTCTGGTCTAGTCCATGAAATATGAAAGAAGCTGGATTAGATTGTATTCAGGTAACCAAATCAACTTTTCTAGTATTTTCAAAGCCTTAATGGGTGCTTTAGTTGTACGTTATTCTATACTAGATTTTCCCGTGGGAATGAGGTATTTTCCCGCGGTAAAAAGTAGCCTTTGTGTTACTCTGACGTGTAAGCTATATTATCGTAAAGTTTCATTAAAATCCATTCAGTAGTTTTTGCGTGAAAGAGTAACAAACAAACATCCATACTTACAAACTTTTGCGTTTATAATATTAAAATGATTGATTTGCATGGTTATGTATACTGTACATTGTACACTCAAGAGCATGCTAAGCTGAACACCATGGACTTTGCACCGTTGTTACGCGTTGAATAAGGGCGGTGCGCGTGTTTAGCTTACTTTGCACTTGACTGTACCTACTGCCTCTTTGTCGCTCGTTCCGCGCTCTCGCTTGCACTTCAAGCCTTAAATGGAACGCCTCAGCCGCGCGGTAACGCCGCATTGCGTCATGTTTTTTCGTGCGTGCAGCCGGCTCCATCGAATCATAAGACGTTGTCACGTCAAAATCTGTTAGTATGTATTTATTTATTTGTAGGTTTGGAAGATTTACGGACACATAATCAAATAGGCAGATGTACGATTGGAATGATTGTTACTTACTTTGTTAAATTGCGAGTTCTTCCAGCTCCTAGCTTCGGAGAGCTCGGAGTTGTAGACGGAGCGGATGAGTAGCGGCTTGAAGTCGCACTTATTGATACCACCCTCGCGGAATAAGTAGCCTAGAATACAATAAATAATTATAATTAGAGTTTGGCCAATGAAAATAGATGAAATTGGAAAACATTGTACTGGCAATAAAGTTACATAGAAAAAAAAAGTATCAAATTAGGTCACTCCATAGAATCGGGGTTGCCACGATGATTTTTTTCAAAGGACATTTTTCATTTCCGTTTAGAACTTGTACACCATTCAAAAAGATAGTTAAAAATATGGCTAAGCCATCTAAGATAATAAAATTCTCATTATCTATTTGGTTTAGTGGTACAAAAATAAACTTTATAAATAAAAATACTTTACCATGGGCACACTGGCAACTATTTTCGTTCGGAATTTTTTTTTCTCTCTATGGCTTGATGCGTTTGACAGACAAATGCTCGCTGAGTGACATGTCTACTCTACTGTTATTCATTCATTCATTCTGTCAAAGTCAAAGTGTCATTTTTTTAAGAGCGTTGGTTTGACGCCATATTGATCGGAGTTGCTGTATTATTATTCGAAAATGTTTTTGTACCACGAAACGCGATAGCTTAGTGAGATTTTATTATTTTTTAGTTATTATATATATTTTTTGCTACTTTATGGTATGGTGTACAAAGTCATAGCCGAGGCTTCATACAAATATGAAAAATGTCCTATGCCGCGTTTTTTCATTGTCTACTTTCATTTGCCAACCTCTATTGAGTTTATACTTGTTCTATAGTGAGAGACGAAGCCAGCCTTGTTTTGAGCAAAGCTTATTATAACTTCTGATCTGACGTCATAGTGTTGTCTAAAAACTTATGATGAGGAAAATATTTTGACTTACTAGCTTACACTGAAATCAATAGAGTGAACAGGCTTTATGTGTGTACTAGCTTTCCTAGTACCCACATCACTAGTGGGAATGAGGCATTTTCCCGCGGTAAAAGGTAGCCTATGTTACTCAGGGTGAATGTAGCTTTCTAATGGTGAAACAAATTTTGAAATCGGTTCAGTAGTTTTTGTGTTTATTCATTACAAACATACACACACACACACAAAAATACAAATATTTCCTCTTTATAATATTAGTATCAAGTATCATGTACAGTCGCCTGCATAAGTGCTGTCATAATCGGCTTCATAAGTGCAGTCATATCACGTAATTTTATACTTTAAAATAACTTTTTTTAAACAAAAATGTTTTTCTTATTTTTGTATTATAGATACAGTGTACGGGACTTAACATTTTAGTTAAAATATCACAACTGGAATTTATATGGAAAAAAAGTTATTACATATATGTACAAAATCACGAGTGAAAAAAGACTGAACTGCGACAGCCACTACTGCGACAGACTGAACTGCGACAGTCGGTTAGGTTAGGTTAGTTGTTATGATATTTGTCGCAGTTCAGTCTGATATTCAAAATCACGAGTAATCGCGATATGACTGCCCTTATGCAGGCGATTATGACTGCACTTATGCATAGTATGATACATGGTCCAAGAAAACAAGGTCTTGCAAATAGACCACGTGACTGACACAAGCCTACGTCATTTTGCGCTGTTCATCCTTGTCTATTACACGCATTCGATAAGGATGAACAGGCAAAATGACGTAGGCTTGTGTCAGTCACGTGGTCTATTTGCAAGACCTTGTTTTCTTGGACCATAGTATGTTATGAGTGGACTCACCCAGCGCCGTATCAATGGCCTCGACCAGAGTCCCGGTGGCTTGCGTCACTCCGTACAGCGTGGCCGTGCCTTCCCGCAGCTTGGTTACCAGCGTGTCCGGGCGACTGTACATAGTATGACATGAGTGGACTCACCCAGCGCCGTATCAATGGCCTCGACCAGAGTCCCGGTGGCTTGCGTCACTCCGTACAGCGTGGCCGTGCCTTCCCGCAGCTTGGTTACCAGCGTGTCCGGGCGACTGTACATAGTATGACATGAGTGGACTCACCCAGCGCCGTATCAATGGCCTCGACCAGAGTCCCGGTGGCTTGCGTCACTCCGTACAGCGTGGCCGTGCCTTCCCGCAGCTTGGTTACCAGCGTGTCCGGGCGACTGTACATAGTATGACATGAGTGGACTCACCCAGCGCCGTATCAATGGCCTCGACCAGAGTCCCGGTGGCTTGCGTCACTCCGTACAGCGTGGCCGTGCCTTCCCGCAGCTTGGTTACCAGCGTGTCCGGGCGACTGTACATAGTATGACATGAGTGGACTCACCCAGCGCCGTATCAATGGCCTCGACCAGAGTCCCGGTGGCTTGCGTCACTCCGTATAACGTGGCGGTGCCTTCCCGCAGCTTGGTTACCAGCGTGTCCGGGCGACTGTAATAGTATGACATGAGTGGACTCACCCAGCGCGGTATCAATGGCCTCGACCAAAGTCCCGGTGGCTTGCGTCACTCCGTATAACGTGGCGGTGCCTTCCCGCAGCTTGGTTACCAGCGTGTCCGGGCGACTGTACATAGTATGATATGAGTGGACTCACCCAGCGCCGTATCAATGGCCTCGACCAGAGTCCCGGTGGCTTGCGTCACTCCGTACAGCGTGGCCGTGCCTTCCCGCAGCTTGGTTACCAGCGTGTCCGGGCGACTGTACATAGTATGATATGAGTGGACTCACCCAGCGCCGTATCAATGGCCTCGACCAGAGTCCCGGTGGCTTGCGTCACTCCGTACAGCGTGGCCGTGCCTTCCCGCAGCTTGGTTACCAGCGTGTCCGGGCGACTGTACATAGTATGATATGAGTGGACTCACCCAGCGCCGTATCAATGGCCTCGACCAGAGTCCCGGTGGCTTGCGTCACTCCGTACAGCGTGGCCGTGCCTTCCCGCAGCTTGGTTACCAGCGTGTCCGGGCGACTGTACATAGTATGATATGAGTGGACTCACCCAGCGCCGTATCAATGGCCTCGACCAGAGTCCCGGTGGCTTGCGTCACTCCGTACAGCGTGGCCGTGCCTTCCCGCAGCTTGGTTACCAGCGTGTCCGGGCGACTGTACATAGTATGATATGAGTGGACTCACCCAGCGCCGTATCAATGGCCTCGACCAGAGTCCCGGTGGCTTGCGTCACTCCGTACAGCGTGGCCGTGCCTTCCCGCAGCTTGGTTACCAGCGTGTCCGGGCGACTGTACATAGTATGATATGAGTGGACTCACCCAGCGCCGTATCAATGGCCTCGACCAGAGTCCCGGTGGCTTGCGTCACTCCGTACAGCGTGGCCGTGCCTTCCCGCAGCTTGGTTACCAGCGTGTCCGGGCGACTGTACATAGTATGATATGAGTGGACTCACCCAGCGCCGTATCAATGGCCTCGACCAGAGTCCCGGTGGCTTGCGTCACTCCGTACAGCGTGGCCGTGCCTTCCCGCAGCTTGGTTACCAGCGTGTCCGGGCGACTGTACATAGTATGATATGAGTGGACTCACCCAGCGCCGTATCAATGGCCTCGACCAGAGTCCCGGTGGCTTGCGTCACTCCGTACAGCGTGGCCGTGCCTTCCCGCAGCTTGGTTACCAGCGTGTCCGGGCGACTGTACATAGTATGACATGAGTGGACTCACCCAGCGCCGTATCAATGGCCTCGACCAGAGTCCCGGTGGCTTGCGTCACTCCGTACAGCGTGGCCGTGCCTTCCCGCAGCTTGGTTACCAGCGTGTCCGGGCGACTGTACATAGTATGATATGAGTGGACTCACCCAGCGCCGTATCAATGGCCTCGACCAGAGTCCCGGTGGCTTGCGTCACTCCGTACAGCGTGGCCGTGCCTTCCCGCAGCTTGGTTACCAGCGTGTCCGGGCGACTGTACATAGTATGATATGAGTGGACTCACCCAGCGCCGTATCAATGGCCTCGACCAGAGTCCCGGTGGCTTGCGTCACTCCGTACAGCGTGGCCGTGCCTTCCCGCAGCTTGCTTACCAGCGTGTCCGGGCGACTGTACATAGTATGATATGAGTGGACTCACCCAGCGCCGTATCAATGGCCTCGACCAGAGTCCCGGTGGCTTGCGTCACTCCGTACAGCGTGGCCGTGCCTTCCCGCAGCTTGGTTACCAGCGTGTCCGGGCGACTGTACATAGTATGACATGAGTGGACTCACCCAGCGCCGTATCAATGGCCTCGACCAGAGTCCCGGTGGCTTGCGTCACTCCGTACAGCGTGGCCGTGCCTTCCCGCAGCTTGGTTACCAGCGTGTCCGGGCGACTGTACATAGTATGATATGAGTGGACTCACCCAGCGCCGTATCAATGGCCTCGACCAGAGTCCCGGTGGCTTGCGTCACTCCGTACAGCGTGGCCGTGCCTTCCCGCAGCTTGGTTACCAGCGTGTCCGGGCGACTGTACATAGTATGATATGAGTGGACTCACCCAGCGCCGTATCAATGGCCTCGACCAGAGTCCCGGTGGCTTGCGTCACTCCGTACAGCGTGGCCGTGCCTTCCCGCAGCTTGGTTACCAGCGTGTCCGGGCGACTGTACATAGTATGATATGAGTGGACTCACCCAGCGCCGTATCAATGGCCTCGACCAGAGTCCCGGTGGCTTGCGTCACTCCGTACAGCGTGGCCGTGCCTTCCCGCAGCTTGGTTACCAGCGTGTCCGGGCGACTGTACATAGTATGACATGAGTGGACTCACCCAGCGCCGTATCAATGGCCTCGACCAGAGTCCCGGTGGCTTGCGTCACTCCGTACAGCGTGGCCGTGCCTTCCCGCAGCTTGGTTACCAGCGTGTCCGGGCGACTGTACATAGTATGACATGAGTGGACTCACCCAGCGCCGTATCAATGGCCTCGACCAGAGTCCCGGTGGCTTGCGTCACTCCGTACAGCGTGGCCGTGCCTTCCCGCAGCTTGGTTACCAGCGTGTCCGGGCGACTGTACATAGTATGATATGAGTGGACTCACCCAGCGCCGTATCAATGGCCTCGACCAGAGTCCCGGTGGCTTGCGTCACTCCGTACAGCGTGGCCGTGCCTTCCCGCAGCTTGGTTACCAGCGTGTCCGGGCGACTGTACATAGTATGATATGAGTGGACTCACCCAGCGCCGTATCAATGGCCTCGACCAGAGTCCCGGTGGCTTGCGTCACTCCGTACAGCGTGGCCGTGCCTTCCCGCAGCTTGGTTACCAGCGTGTCCGGGCGACTGTACATAGTATGATATGAGTGGACTCACCCAGCGCCGTATCAATGGCCTCGACCAGAGTCCCGGTGGCTTGCGTCACTCCGTACAGCGTGGCCGTGCCTTCCCGCAGCTTGGTTACCAGCGTGTCCGGGCGACTGTACATAGTATGACATGAGTGGACTCACCCAGCGCCGTATCAATGGCCTCGACCAGAGTCCCGGTGGCTTGCGTCACTCCGTACAGCGTGGCCGTGCCTTCCCGCAGCTTGGTTACCAGCGTGTCCGGGCGACTGTACATAGTATGACATGAGTGGACTCACCCAGCGCCGTATCAATGGCCTCGACCAGAGTCCCGGTGGCTTGCGTCACTCCGTACAGCGTGGCCGTGCCTTCCCGCAGCTTGGTTACCAGCGTGTCCGCCGCGTCGTTGAATGCTGATGATTATAACAAAAACATATCAATGCTTACTTACTATCGTGTGGGTTGGGTTTCGAGGTTAAGGTGGTTCGTTACGGACTCACAAGCCCTGGTGTCGGAATTATAGAACCGCCTTAGGCCCGGCTTCCACCAAATCGGAGAGGAGAGGAGATGTGTTTGAGTAACCAATTGATTTTGATTTTTGAAGTGTCTTTAATTAATATGAAAAAATAAATGTACACAAAAAGATCTTATTCTAATTCGTACAAACATAATATTTTAACGTTACACAGATAATTACTAATATCTTTAAAAACTTATAAAATATATGTGGGTAATATGAAAAAACACAAACAACTGGTAAGAAATTACCAATAGAAAGATGATAGCTGTGCTAAGTTTGATCGACTTACCACTTAACAAATACACACACCGTGAGTAACCAATTAGAATTCGCTATTTCCATATCTCCTCTCAGCTTAGCTCAAGACAAGGCACAAGATTCTATAGAAAAATGAAATAATAATATATTGTAAATCAAAATAAAAATCGTACAAAATCGACAATACAAGCTTGTAACGTCATAAGCTAGTATTCCCTTTAATTTTTACAAACCCTTATTATTAAAATGTTTAAAAAAGTAATTTTCCATAGTTACCGGCGTATTGCGGCTCTCCGATGTTGTGGTTGTTGAGCGTCTGTACGAAGTGTTCCGTTTCCCACGCGTGGACAGCCTCGTTATTGTGCACCGGCTTCGTGTTCACAAGTGGGACTTGGTTGCGGAACCTATAAGCGTTATCAGTTATGTAGATATCTGACAATTAGACTTATAGGCGGGGACACTCCATAGTTTAGTTTAGTTTTTTTACTTTGACTGGTTGCCTTCCTCTAATTGCATATTTCGTTTGCACTCTTTGTTATACTAATCAAATTGTATAACATAATAATTATGTAAAAATACTTTGAAAAGATGCAACGCCTGTGGAGTTTCTTCCGGAGAGTTCTTCTCCACAGAAGACAGCCAAATCGTGAACTTTCCTCGACGTCAAAAAGTGTATTTGTATAATCTTACTTCGAATAAACACATTTTGAATTTTTTGAATTGAACCAAAGCAATTTGAAATTTTATAAGACAATCGGTCGAAATATCGGTATGCTCAATTTAAAACTAAATCGTGGAGGAAACCTGTGTGTTAGTGCATTTAACAACCGCGAAAATCTAAGAATGTTTATAAGACAACTTCGAGACGTCAATGAAAATCACCATTTGGATTGCAAATCAAAGGTAATTTATTAAATGTATACTCACCACGGCAGACGTGGCAGACGTAGCAGATGTGTCGTCTGCCGCATGCCTCAAGACACATCTGCCGCATGCCTCAAGACCAAGAAACTACGGTTTGGAACCCACCAACCAATAGGCGTAGACGTGGACGGCCGCGTAGGAGATGGCGGGACGGGCTTGATAGCTACTTACAAGACTGGCCAGAACTAGCTCATGACAGGGAGCAGTAGAAGGAAAAGAGGGAGGCCTTTGCCCAGCAGTGGGACAGTTTAGGCTAAATAAGATAAGATACTAAATAAGATAATAAGAGCGTCGGTGGCCAAGTGGCTAGGACCGTTGACTTCCATTCCGAAGTTCGCGGGTTCAAACCTCGGCACGTACCAATGTGTTTTCGATTTTCGAATTCATATGTACGTTTATTCGACGCTCTTACGGTGAAGGAAAACATCGTGAGGAAACCTGCACACATCTGCGAAGAAATTCAAAGGTTGTGTGTGAAGTTGACCAACCCGCACTGGGCCAGCGTGGTCGACTAAGGCCTATTCACCCTGGTAGCAGGGTAGGCTCGAGCCCCTCGGTGGGGACATATATGAGCTGTTAACGAAAGATAAGATACTCACCATTGCTCCCACTTCCTCAGGGTCTCTAGGATGTGGTCTAGGTAATGCAGACAGTCCTGGTTCGCGTATCTGTACTGAGTGCATGTCTCAAGCTCCTGAAAAACACGGGGCCAGTTTAAAAAAAAGCGGCCAAGTGCGAGTCGGAATCGCCCATGAAGGGTTCCGTAGCAGCCAGTAACATAATATAAAAGTTTTTTGTAGTTTGTTAGTTTGTTGATCGATGTTTTAATAATAGTGAAAGGTAAATTGCGGTTTACGATTTATAACGTATTAAAAAAAAACTACTTACTACATCTCGTTCAAACCAATTTTCGTTGGAAGTTTTCATGGTAATGCACATCATATATTTTTTTTAGTTTTATCATTCTCTCATTTTAGAAGTTAGAGGGCGGGGGACACACATTTTTCCACTTTGGAAGCGTCTCTCGCGCAAACTATTCAGTTTAGAAAAAAATGTTATTAGGAACCTAAATATCATTTTTGAAGACCTATCCATAGATAGACCCCCACACGTATGGTTTGATGAAAATTTTTTTTTGAGTTTCAGTTCTATGTATGGGTACCCCCTAAATTTATTGTTTTTTTTTTTCTATTTTTGTAAGAAAATCTTAATGCGGTTCACAGAATACATCTACTCACCAAGTTTCAACAGTATAGGTATTATAGTTTCGGAATAAAGAGGCTGTGACTTACGGACGGACGGACGGACGGACAGACAGACATGACGAATCTATAAGGGTTCCGTTTTTTGCCATTTGGCTACGGAACCCTAACAACGAAAAAATGCTTCAGTCTTCTTCTTATCGAGTGGGTTTCGAGGTTAACCTACCTCACAAACCCTGGTGTCGGAATTGTTGATCCGTCTTAGGCTTCCGACATGGCTCCTACGACTACGTCCGTAGCATGGTCCAAGAAAACAAGGTCTTGCAATTACACCACGTGACTGACACGAGCCTACGTCATTTTGCGCTGTTCATCCTTGTCTATTACACGTATTCGACAAGGATGAATAGGCAAAATGACGTAGAAATGACGTAGGCTCGTGTCAGTCACGTGGTCTAATTGCAAGACCTTGTTTTCTTGGACCATGGTCCGTAGATAGTAGCCGGAACCAACGGCTTTACGTGCCTTCCGAAGCACGGCATCATCTTTCTTTTCGGACAATCAGTTGATTCAGCTTGAAATGTCCTAACCAAACTGGGAAAAGTCTCCCAAAATGATATTTGTTCGACCCGGAACCTCCGTAACGTCCGACAAGCTATTCACCACTCGACCACGGAGGTTGCAATGCTTCAGTAATAGGGATGTTGACTGTTTTTGCAATGATGTGTTTAGCTTACTAATGACTGCGAAATAACTAAATTAAAACATTAAAAAACCCCCGCCACAAAACCGTTACTTGATCCTTTCAACAACTGGAAAAGAGCTGATAATCTTCAAATTTCCTTTAGGTTTTGTAAATCTCGATGCGGAATTTGGATGGGCAAAGCAAATTAACACAGAACTGTTATCGACAGGTACATTTTATTTTGAAGAGGGTTTTTTCAGCTATGACATTCTTTTTATATAATCGGAGCAGCGCCATCTATTCAATTAAGGTCAAACTATTTACTTAATTGAGCTACCACGATGATCAAGGAACGATAACATGCAATACAGCCTAAACCTATAAGTTGTTAACTGTTAGCAGTGACGTCTCATAGATGGCGTTCTAACAGGTTTATCGTATCGTTTGAAAAAAATGTGCGCATTGTATGCAGGCGTCAATGACCTTTTGTCCGGATTAATATAAAACAAACCATTGTTAAGGGTCATACTGGTCAAGGTAGGCTGGGTTTGTGAGGTAGAATAACTCCGAACCAAACCAACATGACATGTTCACACACTACACACACATAATATTAATTTTAAATCCCGACCAGAGAAATAAACAAAGCGGCCAAGTGCGAGTCGGAATCGCCCATGAAGGGTTCCATAGCAGCCAGTAACATAATATAAAAGTTTTTGTAGTTTGTTGTGACTGATCGATGTTTTAATAATAGTGAAAGGTAAATTGCGGTTAACGATTTATTACGTATTAAAAAAAACTACTTACTAGATCTCGTTCAAACCAATTTTAGTTGGGAGTTTTCATGGTAATGCACATAATATATTTTTTTTAGTTTTATCATTCTCTTATTTTAGAAGTTAGAGGGGGGGGACACACCTTTTTCCACTTTGGAAGCGTCTCTCGCGCAAACTATTCAGTTTAGAAAATAATGTTATTAGGAACCTAAATATCATTTTTGAAGACCTGTCCATAGATACCCCACACGTATGGGTTTGATGAAAAAAAATTTTTTGAGTTTCAGTTCTATGTATGGGGACCCCCTAAATTTAATGTTTATTTTTCTATTTTTGTAAGAAAATCTTAATGCGGTTCACAGAATACATCTACTTACCAAGTTTCAACAGTATAGGTATTATAGTTTCGGAATAAAGTGGCTGTGACATACGGACGGACAGACAGACAGACAGACAGACAGACATGACGAATCTATAAGGGTTCCGTTTTTTGCCATTTGGCTACGGAACCCTAAAAACATCGCCATATTGCGGAATTTCAATAGAACTAATTTTATAATGGAAATTGTTGCTATAAACATAAAAATATACACGTTGCGTCCCCAGAACAATTTTTTATTTCTTTGGTCAGGTTTTACCAATATGCTCGCTCTGATGTGATCCTCGGCGATAGTGAACGTGGCCGCGTCGCGACAGATGTCTTCAATGTTGTGGGCCTCGTCAATTATTACTATGTTGTTATTAAGGTGGATTTGCATCTGGAATAAAATAAATAAATATGTGGGACATCTCACACACATCTGACCCCAAACTAGGCAGAGCCTGTACTATAGGTGTCAGACAGCTGATATACATACATATATAAATATACAACATCCAGCGCAAGGCAAACACAAGTGCTCATCACACGAACGTTTGCCCTGGGCGGGATTCGAACCCGCGACCCTGTGCCTAGTAGGCAGACGTACTACCAACTAGGCTATGGAGTCGTCAAATTCTTTTGACTTTCATTTTTTACTTAGTGTTATACCACAGGTCGGACACTCCATACAGCAAACGCATTTTGACAACCAACTGCTTTTTGAATAACAACTGAATATCAATTACAAGTCAAACACTGAAACGCTATATAAAACACCCCTGAACACCCCTGTCAGAGTCCCGCGGCGCCTGCGGGGTGCGGGGCGTGGGGGGCTATCAGGCGGGGAACTCATTTAAGTGCGGGGCGGTGAGTGTCCTTTCTGTACGGGTTAGTACTATTATTTTCTTCTGTGGTTATACTTACACTAGCCCTAATGCCGGGCTCTATCAAATAGTTGTACGGGCAGAAGACGATCTGGGCTTCCTGGGCCATACTCCTCGCTGCGTAGTAAGGACAGGCTAGCTTCTCCTGCCCAGCCGCCACCAAGTCCTCAAGGTCGAAGGCTGGTGGAAGCGAGCCGTGGTTCAGAGCTTTATGGTTGTCGTAGAACTTACAGTTTGAGTCTTTCTTTCTTTCTGATGCTGAGGTCTGAAAATGAGGGTAGAAAATTAAATTGGATACGAATTTCTGTTTATTTACAAAAGAGAGAACTTGAAAATTTTGGTAACACACGAACAAGGCACTGGATATAATCCCCACGCTTGGCATAAGGGTTGGGTATTGCAATTGTTGTTAATTACACAAGTGAACGATGCTGAACATTCCTTGCGTACATCTCTTTAGTCGTCTTGTACAATATCAAAGGAAAATTTCGTATGTGTCAATTATAAGCCAAGAACCACATAGTAAGCTTGACTGAAAGAGATTCATGGGTTCTTTGCTCCTTTGAAATATGTTTGTGTGGTGATTTCGGTGCATTCTACGAAGGTGTGGGGCACGTGACGCTATGTATGATCAGCTGCAGAGACAATTGAACCGCTTTTCTTAGTTGATGTTACCACATGTTACTAAGAAGGGGTCAGTTGTCTATTAAGCGGACTTAAAATAAAGCCGATTTTTGGTAAAAGAATGCGTCACGTGCCCGACAAAAGTAGATTTTTCCGTGGCATGCCCCTCTGGTGGTCTTCATGTTTGGTGGTTTTAGTTTACGAAAGTTCTGGGCGAGCTCCACCTTTGACCTCATCCCGCCATATGGGCCTGACTGACACCAAGGACGTCATCATCATCATCATCATCATTGACAGCTCACATATGTCTCCACCGAGGGGCTCGAGCCTAACCAAACACATCAAACATGAATAAAACCCAGTAACCAGTTTTGGGATTGGTCCTGGCGTTAAGGAAGATGCAATAAAATTACACAATCAAAGAACTTTCACCTTAATGCACGCCCTACACATGTCATTCTTCGAAGTCCACTGGATCCTATCAAACTCCCTGATGCAGCTGTAGTCCCTACTGGATAGCACTGTCATCTTGTTGCTCCCACAGTAGCTGGTCCTCCGGAATTCCTTGATAACCTGGGCTACTTATAAGGTCCTTTAATATAACAATATTCACCTTAATGCACGCCCTACACATGTCATTCTTGACGTCCACTGGTTCCTATCAAACTCAGCAGCTGTAGTCCCTACTGGATAGAACTGTCATCTTGGCGCTCCCACAGTAGCTGGTCCTCCGGAATTCCTTGATCACCTGGGCTACTTATAAGGTCCTTTAATATAACAATATTCACCTTAATGCACGCCCTACACATGTCATTCTTCGAAGTCCACTGGATTCTATCAAACTCCCTGATGCAGCTATACTCTCTACTGGACAGCACTGTCATCTTGGCGCTCCCACAGTAGCTGGTCCTCCGGAACTCCTTGATAACCTGCTGTAACTGCTTGTGGGTCCGCGCGCCGTAGTAGATGACTGGACTGCTGCAATGAAGGAACATGGATGTCCTGAGCTGAAGGCTTTCCATTTGCCTGTTGAGGGCGCTGCAACCAACACCGGTTTTGTCACACACCCAACTCAACCGTAGACTTTGATGACCTTACCACAAAAAAGTTGACGGAGATTTTTTTTGCAGAACTAATTCTTAAAACAAATTCTATAAATAAAAATAATATGTATATTAACAAAAGGAAATGTGTCATCCCATGTCGGATGGGTCCTAATGAAGTTTAAAGTTTTAAGTATTTATTTTTAACTTTAGGATATTTACAACACTTAGTTACTCGTAAGTCAGTTAAATATTCATTTCTGGCGAGTTAAAAATTCGGCTGTCTTCTGTGGAGAAGAACTCGCCGGAAGAAACTCTACAGGCGTTGCATGGTTTTTCAGACATTTCCTCTACCTATGGTGAACACGTGTTTAACGAGTGTTTAACTTTTTAATGGTAAGATCCAGAATATTTTTTATTGATAAACAGACGAACAAAGGTTTGATGATCTCTATTCTCTACTGTACACAATTACCGTCTCATTTATCGATCGATTTCCTTTCCCATCTCATCATAAGAAGGAAAATTTCTGGCTAGCACGCTTTGTTCGTCTGTTTGACAGTTTTTTCTATGCTACTCTACGTCTATGGCCACTCTCATGCATGTTTTTCTATTTCTACAAAATTAAATCTTGCCACTAATTACAGAAAGTTGAAAATGCAACTGGGCTTCCGTATTTTATACAGGGTGCAAGTGACGGCTTAACATAATATATTGATAGGATAAACCTCCAACCAATGGTTTTGAACCACTTTTCCAAATATACTTTTTCGAAAACTAAATGTACGCAATTTAGACTACTAATTACAAGCACAAACTACTCTTAAAACAATATAACACAATGCAAAATAAAATAACACATTTTAAGACAAGAAAGATGTGTTTGTTGTCTTAAAATGTGTTGTGTGTGTGTGCATGTGCATTGTGCACAACTTAATAAAAATAAAATTATCATCTCAAAGAATCGAAACATACAAAAGTAAATATATAAAGTTATGGGATCTGTTCGGATGTAGAGGTAATGACTTCTTCTCTTGCTTCTGTATAGAATAAAATTTATATTCAAAAACATCTTTATTTTGTTTTTTATATGAAAGTGTCCTGTCCATTGCTGGGCTAAGGAATAGCAAAAGTTGTGGATAGCTGTTGTTGTTCGTTAAACAGGGGAAAAGCTTCCAATAGCGAGTGGGAGATTACTGGAGGCAATGTGAATGAAACACGTAGAGACGTTGAACCAAAGAGATTTATTATTACTAAGTGCTAACTTATATACCTAAATATTGCTGATCAAGCGAGTTGCTCGTTTAAGTGTGTGCGTGAGCGTCACTACACTACACCTCCCCTTTTAGTTCATCCCTTCCCAGGGCATTGCAAAAAAAAATGTGGAGCAAATCACTTGATACACATTTTTACCTACAAAAAAATAAAAATAATAATAATAATAACGAAATAGTAAATAAATATTAAAATATTCTAAAATTCTAAAGATATTAATTAAAAATACATTATACTATTTAGGTCCATTCGAAAGTTCATTATGTTAAGTTCTAAAGAAAATGTAAAGTTCTAATAAAAAATGAATTTACTATTATTAAACACTTCACTAAGTTTGTTATTCATTCACTTCAATTTTCACTTTTCCTTTTCATTATTGTCACTTTTGTCATGTCCTTGAAATTATTAATGTCATATTCGATAGTAAGTAAGCCATATGACTATAGGTCTTTGTACTCGTATCATACAGCGTTTTTGCTGAGTCCGCTCTGCCGTGTCACGCGCTTCAACCTCGTGTGGTCGTGCGTTCGATGAACTGCATTTTTGCTGTCACGGTGCATTTTTCTGTTCATATTTAAAGTTTCTATATTTTATATTTTTTTTCTTGAATTGTAAATCTCTCGCTAACACACTTACGGTAGATTACGATCGAGATATCACAAATAAAACCATATTTTCAGGTTCATACAATTTTCAAGTAATCTGTTTCTTTTCTTCAGTTAAACAGAATTTAATATTTATCTTAATATCGGAGTTATTCTTTTTAAACCTTCTTGGTACCAAATATTCTCACGGAGGAACGCAGTTCGCACTATGATCGAATAAAGTGGCTAACTCTCAATTTTTTCTATATTTCATTTTCTTATTTGTCTTCCAATACCATACATCCGGTCTTGGTACATACATAGGTAGTTACATTGTTCTACCTAGTCATCATTTCGCAATCATCGTCCGATCGCTGTCTTGAATCCAAGCGTATTTTGCTGATTCGGCTGAAACATGCTCGTGGCATGGCGCGCACAATGCAACGCGTGTCACTTTTTCGGTCAATAACCCTTTTCTTTTCCATTTTCTGATTTTGACTTTTCACATCCTTTGGTTGATCAGACCTCGTGGAATGCGTTTTGTCTATCTTTCTCGGTGTATATTTCGAATACGATTTTCATAGGTTTCAACTTCATAGCTGCAGTATGATGTCGTCTTCCTTGATTTGGTATTCTCTGTCTTATTTTTGGAGTTTATTCACTCATGTTCACTTTGCTTAAATATACTTATTCCATAATAATATACTTAGTCGCGTCGTATCACCATCTATGGTATTTGATGACGTGAGGGATCGACTTGTGTAGTCGTGATTTCTTCCATTGTTCATATTTAATATTTAATCAATTAATTTACTTTCGTAATACTCATGTATCCGTCTTCGGTTATTTGATAATATGCTTATCCGTATTCCTGGATTTTTGTTACATATTATAATTTGAATTTCCATCATTCGCCTTCCTGCGTTGTTCGTAGTGCTCGTGCGAATATTCTTGTGTGCCATTTTTTGTGATTCACTGCAACGTTTGTGGAGTGGAATTGAATCTTCGGCGTGCCTTCATTTGTTGCAAATTTGTTGGAATATCCCCGTTGCTTCTTGGAGATTGCCTTGTGGACTTCGAATTCGGCGGCGTAGTGTTCTTGCCTTCACTCGAACGTAAGTCATTGTATCTGTGACGTGTCACTTCTACGTGGTAAGTACTGTAACGTTGTTACTGTAATCTACTGTACTCACTATATGATTTTCTGGTTCTTTCTTTTTTTCCTTGATTGTGCACGGAGTTGTTTAAATCTTGCAATAAATTTTCTTTAATTCTCCATGCCAACCAACGCAGCCTACGGCCGCGCTGGCAGGGTCGCCATCCAATAGCGTGTGGGAGATTACTGGAGGCAATGTGAATGAAACACGTAGAGACGTTGAACCAAAGAGATTTATTATTACTAAGTGCTAACTTATATACCTAAATATTGCTGATCAAGCGAGTTGCTCGTTTAAGTGTGTGCGTGAGCGTCACTACACTACAAGCTTTCGCCTAACCTTTAGGTAACGTACTACGCTCTTTATAGTCGCCTCTTATGGTCAAATGCAGTAAGGAAAACACGTGCAAAGGCGATTTTGTTCCTTATTCAAAAACCATAAGAACTATTCAAAGTTCAAATTATTCAAAATTTTAATTATTCTACATATTACTATTTTTTATTAGGGTTCCGTAGCCAAATGGCAAAAAACGGAACCCTTATAGATTCGTCATGTCTGTCTGTCTGTCTGTCCGTCCGTCCGTCCGTCCGTATGTCACAGCCACTTTATTCCGAAACTATAATACCTATACTATTGAAACTTGGCAAGTAGATGTATTCTGTGAACCGCATTAAGATTTTCTTACAAAAATAGAAAAAAAACAATAAATTTAGGGGGTCCCCATACATTGAACTGAAACTAAAAAAAAAAAATTTTCATCAAACCCATACGTGTGGGGTATCTATGGATAGGTCTTCAAAAATGATATTTAGGTTCCTAAAAACATTTTTTTCTAAACTGAATAGTTTGCGCGAGAGACGCTTTCAAAGTGGAAAAATGTGTGTCCCCCCCCCTCTAACTTCTAAAATAAGAGTATGATAAAACTAAAAAAAAAATATGATGTGCATTACCATGAAAACTACCAACGAAAATTGGTTTGAACGAGATCTAGTTAGTAGTTTTTTTTAATACGTCATAAATCGTAAACAGCAATTTACCTTTCACTATTATTAAAACTTCGATTAAAGTCACAACGAACTACAAAAACTTTTATATTATGTTACTGGCTGCTATGGAACCCTTCATGGGCGATTCCGACTCGCACTTGGCCGCTTTTTTTTTTTATTTCACTACATATTCTATTCTTTTAGTTTCAGCTTAACGTGTTCTTGTTAGTACAAGAGTTGGGTAGGTTCAATATTAGTAGGAATGTTATTTAACAATTTTAACTAAACACTTTCGGGTTTTATTTATTAATACCCTCCACCTCCAAACAGAAAATATAGACAAATGTACATACCCAGACAATGCTGATATGGAAAGCAACACAGCTATTGAATTTAACGAAAAGGTCACAGAATTAAATCATACTAGCTTTCCGTACCGCGGCTCCGCCCGCGTTAACAGTTTTTCCCGTGGGAATGAGGTATTTTCCCGCGGTAAAAGGTAGACTATGTGTTATTCTAATGTATAAGCTATATTATTGTAAAGTTTCATTAAAAGCGATTCAGTAGTTTTTGCGTGAAAGAGTAACAAACATACATCCATACTCAAACTTTCGTGTTAGTAGGATAATAATTATAAAGAGGAAAGATTTATATTTTTGTGTATATTTGTAATGAATAAACTTAAAAACTACGGTGCCGATTTCAAAAAATCTTTCACCATTACAAAGCTACATTCATCCTGAGTAACATAAGCTACCTTAATAAATTTTACAATGTAAATTGTTGCCACAAACTCAAAAATATACACGTGGCGCCTCCAGACCAGGAAAAGCCAGCAGCAGAAGCAGTCAGCCAGAACAATTTAATTGTAGATCACTACATAGTATAAAATAAAGTCGCTTTCTCCGTCCCTATGTCCCTATGTCCCTCCCTTTGTACGCTTAAATCTTTAAAACTACGCAACGGATTTTGATGCGGTTTTTTTTAATAGATAGAGTGATTCAAAAGGAAGGTTTATATGTATAATACATGCATAATATACTGAAGGATAACCCACAATAACCATTTTCCCGTGCGGAGCCGGGGCGGGTCGCTAGTGTCTATATAAACTTAAGAGATATGTCTCTGTTAAAATTAAATATGGTCAAGAGTACTCTAAACCGACGAGCATGCATGAACTGTGTTTGGATCGTAGCAAGTGGAAGGAAGTGGTCTCTGCCTACCTCTCCGGGAAAGAGGCGTGACTTTATGTATAAACTAGCGACCCGCCCCGGCTCCGCACGGGAAAATGGTTATTGTGGGTTAATCTTGAGTATATTATGCATGTATTATAGATATAAACCTTCCTCTTGAATCCCTCTATCTATTAAAAAAAAAGCGGCCAAGTGCGAGTCGGACTCACCCATGAAGGGTTCCGTATCAGCAAGTCACATAATATAAAAGTTCTTGTAGTTTGTTGTAACTTTGATCGATGTTTTAGTAATAGTGAAAGGGAAATTGCGGTTTACGATTTATGACGTATTAAAAAAAACTACTTACTAGATCCCGTTCAAACCAATTTTCGTTGGTAGTTTGCATGGTAATGCATATCATATATTATTTTTTTATTTTATTATTCTCTTATTTTAGAAGTTAGAGGGGGGGGGGACACATATTTTTCCACTTTGGAAGCGTCTCTCGCGCAAACTATTCAGTTTAGAATTTTTTTTTATTAGAAACCTAAATATTATTTTTGAAGACCTATCCATAGATACCCCACACATATAGGTTTGATGAAAAAAATTTTTTTTAGTTTCAGTTCTATGTATGGGGACCCCCTAATTCTATTTTTGTAAGAAAATCTTAATGCGGTTCACAGAATACATCTACTTTCCAAGTTTCAACAGTATAGGTATTATAGTTTCGGAATAAAGTGGCTGTGACATACGGACGGACAGACAGACAGACATGACGAATCTATAAGGGCTCCGTTTTTTGCCATTTGGCTACGGAACCCTAAAAAAACCGCATCAAAATCCGTTGCGTAGTTTTAAAGATTTAAGCGTACAAAGGGACATAGGGAGGGACATAGGGACAGAGAAAGCGACTTTGTTTTATACTATGTAGTGAAGTATGTATTTATTTCAGTCCCATAGAGAATTACGGTTATATTGTTGGACAAAAATTAAAATGTTTGTTTTACTTACCGGACTTGTTCAGGGGTCTCGGGCATATCAGCGTCACCCATTTTCTCAGGAGTGACGGCCTCAGGGCTGGTCTTCCACTTGGCACTGGCTGGGGAGCCTCCAGGAGTAACGCTGTACCCCCCAGGGCTTCCGACGCGACGCTTCTTGTGAATCGTCACCTCGTCAGTGTAGTGAGATTCTGAAACGAAGAAATTAATAAACAACTGTTTGTCTGCGAAAATTAATTTTAAAATATATGGTTATTCTAGGGCTTTGTAAAGTCTACCAAACCTAGTGGTCCAAAGCCTATTCGTCATTTGGGCTAGCCAGTTTGTCAAAACAATAACCGTGTAAAGCCTGACCAAAGAAATAAGAAACCTGCTCTGGGGGCGCCACGTGTATATTTTTACGAAAATAGCAACAATTTCCCTTATAAAATTGTTCCATTGAAATTCCGCAATATGGCAAGGTTTCTTATTTTTTGGTCGGGCTTTAACCATAAAAAGTTAAAAACACGCGATGCTTTGCATTATTTTCCAATTTCTTTGTAAATAAAAGCGTAGCAGTATGTATAATTGCTAAAAATGAAGTAATAAAATTAATTTTAACAGAAAAATACATCCAGAATTTTCCAGGAACCATCTAAAAATGGCTTTTATTTTTCCATTACCAAGTAGCGTCTTCTCGTTTTTCCGCTTCCCGAGCGATTCAAGATGGCGACCGTCATTACCCGGATTATTCCCGTGACGGGGCTGCGAGCCGTAATGAAAGTGCGTACGTCATTTGTTTCCCCCCTCTTTTTAATGGCGAATATCGCGTCTAGACGACGACGACGCGACGATGTAAAGTGGAGTTCTGATATAAAGTCCGAGTATTTATTTTTACTAACCGTCTGCCCTGCGTCACAGAATAGATATAGTGTGTACTACCCTGCGTTAACAGTTTTCCCGTGGAAATAAATTGTTTTTCTGTGGCAAATATTTCCTCGAAACAAGTTTTTCCTACGGGAATGAGGTATTTTCCTGCTGCAATAAGTTCATACAAACCTTGTCCTGACAATAACGAACTGAACAAAAGAAGAATTATCAAATTCGGAGCAGCCGTTATGAAGTGATGCAACGATTCATATTTGTCAGGATATATTTGGAAAACCATGATTTACGTACCATCACGGCAATCGAGATTCTTTCTGGGTGTTCCGTCGCCGCTTTGTGTAGGTCTGTCGTAGATAGATTTACCACCTGCAAAAAACAAATCATTACTCAGATACATACAAAATAACAAAGAAAATAACATACTTTTATCTTGTTATATTGTCGTTTTTGATAACAACTGTCTTACTGATAGCGAGTATAAGAATCAACATATGGCTAGTGATCGTCTAGATAACAGAAATCAAGAACGTCAATACTCGTAAAGATTATTTTATTTTAAACAACAATAGTGTTTATGCGACTACAATTTGTGTTAGAGATATTGAAAAAGAAAATTTTTGCCTTAAGAAGATGTAAAGCGTCCGAAAGAAGAGAAATAAAAGCTTTGAAAATCTTTCAAAGAGGTTGTTTTTAAAATGGAAGAGGACTCAGAAGTGAAAATTAAAATTAAAGAGGCGATGGATGACGAGGAAAAGGAAATACAAGACAATCGTGAAGTAACCAATAAAATTGAAGAGGAATGTGAAGGAATAAATAAAATAAAAGAGGATAGTGACCGGGAAAAAGGTATTGAAGTGGCTTGTGAAAGTGAAAAGAAAACGGAAGATGAGAAAATTGAAACAAAAGAAAACAACGAAGGAGATAATAAAACAGAAGATAACGGTGAGGGTGGAAGTAGGAAAGAAGGGGAATGCTATGTGAAAATAGAAATAGACGAGTATCTTGATAAGAAGTACAAGATGGTAGGACAGAAATATTTTGAGGATTACCTTTTGTTTTTAGGTAAGCTGTTTTTGTTTATTAATATTATCATTACTATAGTTGATAGTTTTGCGATATACTGTTATCCATCACTATTAGAAATATAATACTAAAAGGTTACTTTATTTTATCAAGAAGCGTTGCTATCTGCGCTTTCGTTATTACTTTTGTGAAGGTAACAAGTTTGACCAAAATTCTAGTACTAGCTAGTAGCGAGAAACCAGAAAAATATTTCTATAAACAAAATATAGAATTGTAGCAGTTCCGTATTTTCCGTTTGTAAGAAATTCGTCGATCTATAGTTTCAGGCCCTCACGTCTTCGATAAGATACTTTTCGTAATATATTCAAGGCTAGATCGAACAGAACAAAAGAGCTTTACCGTTGGCTTCTCAATACAATACAATATTCTTTATTTTCACCATAAAATACATGATCCAGAAGACAGAACGAATATTTCTCGTCGCCCATTCGAGTTAAAGATGTGTCGATGTTTTTTTTTTCACAGGCAGAGGCTTCTTGATGCGTAAAGCCGCTTTGAGCCTACACTCCGAGGTCTGGCTGACAAAGAACGAGGGGCAGTACACCTTCAGTTTCGACTCAGTGCTTGCTAGTTACGACGTGATATTTATACCGGGCGAAGAATGCGATGAAGTCCGGCCTGATGGAAAGGTATTTCTTAACCCCCCCCAACGAAAAAGAGAGGTGTTATAAGTTTGTGTCTGTCTGTCTGTCTGTGGCATCGTAGCTCCTAAACAGACGCGCCGATTCTGATCTAGTTTTTTTTGTTTGCAAGGTGTCACAATCGAGAGTTCTTAGCTTTGGTCTAAGAAAATATCTTCAACCACTTGAAGATTATCAGCTCTTTTCTAGTTGTTGAAAGGATCTAGTAGGTAACGGTTTTTGGCGGGGGTTATATTTTTTTTATGTTATTTATTTGTATTAGGAAGATTGACAGACATGCTTAAAAATATAATAAGAGAATAGAAGTGTAAATAGCTAGTGAAAAATCTCCAATGATAGAAAAGTTAGTTTTATAGAAAACTAGCTGAACTTTGTGCCGTCTTAGAATCAATTACCCATTATTAATACCCCCCTTATAATGTCCCTACCGAGCCTACTATGAACGAATCAGGGTGAATAAGCATTAGTCGACCATGCTGGACCAGTGCAGCTTGGTCAACTTCACAAACAATCAGTGACCTAGGGTTGTGCAATGAACGTACAAAATAAATTATATTAAGAAAATACGAGTACAGTGGTACGTGCTAAGGTTTGATTGACCCCCGCCCCGCCCGAACGGAAGTCAACGGCACCTCGAATAAAAATCAAAAATTTACCATTGGACCACCGACTATGCTAATAAATGTTGGTTATATTGGAAAACTAAAGTTCAATACTCAAAAATAAATCCAAACATCGACGTCTATAGGAAAAAGTAAGAAAAGATTTATCAGGTAAAGAGTGGTCAGTGTAACTACAAAATAATCTAAACAATAAATATTTCAGGCAAAATCTGTAATAACTTTCGAAGGCAACAAGATGATACACTTGCAAACGGACGAGAGAGGGCGCGTCTCGAAACACGTCCGCGAGTTCAGCCACGATAAAATGACCACTGTGAGTCAATAAATTAGTATCTTTATCCTATACATCATCATCATATCAGCCTGTAACGGTTGCTTTCGTCGCAGGCTTTATACTGGCTGTTTCGCACTATTTTCTTTCATACTCACTCACCATTGGCTATTTTTATAAACCCTTTTGTATTAGTTACTTTAACTTATACTAAGACTATGACTTATACTAAGTTGGACACGGTCTCTCCCAAATGATCCGTTTTGATAAAACTAACAATTTTTTTTTTCAGACAACAACAGCTGTGGGCTTAGATAAAACAGTATTAAGATATTACGAACTTGTACAGTGAAACAAGTGGAAATACGGAATATATATTGAATAATTTAGTATTATATAGCAGTATAATCTTGAGACTATTCCAGCAATGGAAAAAATATAGGTAGGTAAGGTAAAATGAACTTTTTGTAGTCCTACAAAAATATTAGTCAACGAAACAAAAACACTTTTCCACATTGAAAATGTGCATAAAATTAAGCTTTAATTAATTTTTAACAGAAATACATAATATATAATTTATTGTTTATTCCTTAAATGAGAGAAATAAAGCCATATTGCCAAAAAAATCAGTACTTTTTAATTATTAATCTATAAGAAGAACTGTATTATGTCTTTGTGATGATAGAATGTTTTGTTGATTCTTTAATTTAACGAGATATAATAATTAGAATAGTAACTTATTTCCAATAAATAAATAAATATGTGGGGACATCTCACACACGGCCATCTGACCCCAAAGCCTATGGGTGTCAGACAGCTGGTTTGCCTTGGGCAGTATTCGAACCCGCGACCCTAGGCAGACAAACTACCAACTAGGCTAAGGGGCCGTCAATCACTGAACTAT